>JAFMSR010000016.1:8324917-8497534 GCA_022818135.1 Saxidomus purpurata
TCTAGCGGAGGTCACTGTGACCTTGACCTTTGACCGACTGACCCAAAAATCAATAGGGATCATCTACATTTTGCAGAAAACTTTCTGAGCAAGTTTGATGATAGTGGAGTGAAAATTGTGACCTTTAGAGTGTTATCAACAAAAAGGCTATCAGAGGTCACTGTGACCTTGACCATTTGACCCACTGACTCCAGAAACAAAGGGATCATTTACATGTTGCAGGGATCCTTATCAGCAAGTTTCACGAAAGTCAAATGAAAATTGCGACCTGTAGACCTTTATCAAGGAAAAGTTTAGGGACGGACGACGGGCAAATCACCATGACACAAGTTCTCCTGGACTTCGTTCAGTAGAACTAAAAGCAAAAGCGAACTGTGAAAACTTCTAGACAATGCTACATATGAAATATCTAAACTTTTGGTCATGCAGTTGAAGAGTAAACTGTTTCAGTACTTGTGTATTACCTAAGGCAGGCAGGTTTCTCCGTCAACTTGAACCTTGCATTGAAACGGATCAAGGGCAGATCAATACCAGGGTGCTTACGTCTTCCTTTTTAAAAAACCACCGCGAGGGTAAGGGGGGGAAAAAAAAAAAAGGGTGAAAAAAAAAAAAACCCCCCAAAAAAAAAAAATAAGCTTAAGTCAAAAATATTGTATTCGCTATTCTACATGTAATATAACTTTACTATAATACAGACGCATGATCAAAATGCATAATGTTCTTTCAATATCAGCCTAATACCCTCCCCAAAGTCAACTGCCCTCCCAAGAGTCCACTGCCCTTTCCAAGAGTCAACTGCCCCTGCCCCCCCCACCCCACCAAAAGAGTCAACTACCCTCCCAAGAGTGAACTGCCCTTTCCAAGATTCAACTGCCCCTGCCCCCACCCCACCCAAAGAGTCAACTACCCTCCCTAGAGTCAACTGCCCTCCCCAGAGTCAACTGCCCTCCCCAGCCTCAACTGCCCTCCACAGAGTCAACTGCCCTCCCCAGCCTCAACTGCCCTCCACAGAGTCAACTGCCCTCCCTAGCGTCAACTGCCCTCCCCAGAGTCAACTGTCCGCCCCAGAGTCAACTGCCCCCCACAGAGTCAAGTGCCCTCCACAGAGTCAAGTGCCCTCCCAGAGTCAACTGCCCTCCACAGAGTCAACTGCCCTCCCTAGAGTCAACTGCCCTCACTAGAGTCAACTGTCCTCCCTAGAGTCAACTGCCCTCCCCAGAGTCAACTGCCGTCCCCGGAGTCAACTGCCCTCCCCGGAGTCAACTGCCCTCCACAGAGTCAACTGCCCTCCATAGAGTCAACTGCCCTCCACAGAGTCAACTGCCCTCCCCAGAGTCAACTGCCCTCCCCAGAGTCAAGTGCCCTCCACAGAGTCAACTGTCCTCCCAAGAGTCAACTGCCCTCCCCAGAGTCTACTGCCCTCCACAGAGTCAACTGTCCTCCCTTGAGTCAACTGCCTTCCCCAGAGTCAACTGCCTTCCACAGAGTCAACTGCCCTCCCCAGAGTCAACTGCCCTCCACAGAGTCAACTGTCCTCCCTAGAGTCAACTGCCCTCACAAGAGTCAACTGCTCTCCCCAGAGTCTACTGTCCTCCACACAGTCAACTGCCCTCCCAGAGTCAACTGCCCTCCACAGAGTCAACTGCCCTCCCCAGAGTCAACTGCCCTCCCCAGAGTCAAGTGCCCTCCACAGAGTCAACTGTCCTCCCAAGAGTCAACTGCCCTCCCCAGAGTCTACTGCCCTCCACAGAGTCAACTGTCCTCCCTTGAGTCAACTGCCTTCCCCAGAGTCAACTGCCTTCCACAGAGTCAACTGCCCTCCCCAGAGTCAACTGCCCTCCACAGAGTCAACTGTCCTCCCTAGAGTCAACTGCCCTCACAAGAGTCAACTGCTCTCCCCAGAGTCTACTGTCCTCCACACAGTCAACTGCCCTCCCAGAGTCAACTGCCCTCCACAGAGTCAACTGCCCTCCATAGAGTCAACTGCCCTCCACAGAGTCAACCGTCCTCCCTAGAGTAAACTGCCCTCCCCAGAGTCAACTGCCCTCCCCGGAGTCAACTGCCCTCCACAGAGTCAACTGCCCTCCATAGCGTCAACTGCCCTCCACAGAGTCAACTGTCCTCCCCAGAGTCAACTGCCCTCCCCAGAGTCAAATGCCCTCCACAGAGTCAAGTGTCCTCCCTAGAGTCAACTGCACTCCCAAGAGTCAACTGCCCTCCCCAGAGTCTACTGCCCTCCACAGAGTCAACAGTCTTCCACAGAGTCAACTGCCCTCCACAGAGTCAACTGTCCCCCCTCGAGTCAACTGCCTTCCACAGAGGCAACTGCCCTCCACAGAGTCAACTGTCCTCCCCAGAGTCAACTGCCCTCCACAGAGTCAACTGTCCTCCCCAGAGTCAACTGCCCTCCCAAGAGGCAACTGCCCTCCACAGAGTCAACTGTCCTCCCCAGAGTCAACTGCCCTCCACAGAGTCAACTGTCCTCCCCAGAGTCAACTGCCCTCCCAAGAGCCAACTGCCCTCCCCAGAGTCAACTGTCCTCCCTAGAGTCAACTGCCCTCCCAAGAGTCAACTGCCCTCCACAGAGTCAACTGCCCTCCACAGAGTCAACTGTCCTCCCTTGAGTCAAGTGCCCTCCACAGAGTCAACTGTCCTCCCTAGAGTCAACTGCCCTCCCAAGAGTCAACTGCCCTCCCCAGAGTCAACTGTCCTCCCTAGAGTCAACTGCCCTCCCAAGAGTCAACTGCCCTCCACAGAGTCTACTGCCCTCCACAGAGTCAACTGTCCTCCCTAGAGTCAAGTGCCCTCCACAGAGTCAACTGCCCTCCACAGAGTCAACTGTCCTCCCTTGAGTCAAGTGCCCTCCCCAAAGTCAACTGCCCTCCACAGAGTCAACTGTCCTCCCCAGAGTCAACTGCCCTCCACAGAGTCAACTGTCCTCCCTAGAGTCAACTGCCCTCCCAAGAGTCAACTGCCCACCCCAGAGTCTACTGTCCTCCACATAGTCAACTGCCCTCCCAGAGTCAACTGCCCTCCCCAGAGTCAAGTGCCCTCCCAGAATCAACTGCCCTCCCCAGAGTCAACTGCCCTCCACAGAGTCAACTGCCCTCCACAGAGTCAACTGTCCTCCCTAGAGTAAACTGCCCTCCCCTGAGTCAACTGCCCTCCCCAGAGTCAACTGCCCTCCCCTGAGTCAACTGCCCTCCACAGAGTCAACTGCCCTCCATAGAGTCAACTGCCCTCCGCAGAGTCAACTGTCCTCCCCAGAGTCAACTGCCCTCCCCAGAGTCAACTGCCCTCCACAGAGTCAACTGCCCTCCACAGAGTCAACTGCCCTCCACAGAGTCAACTGCCCTCCATAGAGTCAACTGCCCTCCGCAGAGTCAACTGTCCTCCCCAGAGTCAACTGCCCTCCCCAGAGTCAACTGCCCTCCCCAGAGTCAACTGCCCTCCACAGAGTCAACTGCCCTCCACAGAGTCAACTGTCCTCCCTAGAGTCAAATGCCCTCCCAAGAGTCAACTGCCCTCCCCAGAGTCTACTGCCCTCCACAGAGTCAACTGTCCTTCCTAGAGTCAACTGCCTTCCACAGAGTCAACTGCCCTCCACAGAGTCAACTGCCCTCCCCAGAGTCAACTGCCCTCCCCAGAGTCAACTGCCCTCCACAGAGTCAACTGCCCTCCCCAGAGTCAACTGCCCTCCACAGAGTCAACTGCCCTCCCCAGAGTCAAGTGCCCTCCCCAGAGTCAACTGCCCTCCACAGAGTCAACTGCCCTCCACAGAGTCAACTGCCCTCCACATAGTCAACTGCCCTCCACATAGTCAACTGCCCTCCACATAGTCAACTGCCCTCCCCAGAGTCAAGTGCCCTCCCAGAGTCAACTGTCCTCCACATAGTCAACTGCCCTCCTCGGAGTCAACTGCCCTCCCCAGAGTCAACTGCCCTCCACATAGTCAACTGCTCTCCCCAGAGTCAAGTGCCCTCCCCGGAGTCAACTGCCCTCCCCAGAGTCAAGTGCCCTCCACAGAGTCAACTGCCCTCCACAGAGTCAACTGCCCTGCCCTATATTGTTACAACTATGTTGTACCAATACATTCACCTTGTTTGTTGTAGTCAGAATTAAGAAACGCTATTGCTGATTTGTTTCATTCAAATTCATAGGGAACGGGTAATTTCCTTGCTCAAATATTATAAGGGTCATAACTCGGAACTTCTGAACCTCATTCTAAATATCCCTATGCTGCCAGCAATAGTTTCAGACGCGACGATGCTATGCAAATTGACAGAAAGCAATTAAAGAAAATGCCACTGACCCTTGTCATGCCACGGTGAATATTTAATATGCTCAAGCTATCAGCATAATATAGGGCAAATAAAAGGGTCGTGTTAAAATGGAAAATCAAACAATACTAACGTGTTCATTTCTGCCTGGAAGCAAACTGTTAAAGTGGCAGGATCTCTTTGAATTTACCGCTATTGTAAAACATTTATACTGATAAGATATTGATAGAACCATGTTCTTTTGACTCTAAAACAATGTTGACCTACTCTTTTCTTTTGTATTCAATTCGTTTCGTCACGAAAAAGAGTTGCCACAAAATCTTTCTTACTTTTTGCGATTTCATTGAAAAAATACTGCTCTATATTTCGAACATGTACATCGATTTAAAACATTTAGTTGGGAATTGTTTTGGTAAAAATAAATGTCATTTCCGCCAGTAAGAAAACATAAGAGCTACTTGTAATTGTGGTCCTTGGACTTTAATGTACAATTAACACCAGTTGTTTTGTATGAACTAATCATTACAAAACAATGCTTTGAAACAGGGAAATCCATCCATATGCAAAATCATCATCTTCATCTTTTTCTGATACAAAAGTCTAATTAACAATTAATGTCAACCTTATTTAAATAAAGTATAACCTGGAACCCTTGAAAACTTTTGTGTATAATCATATTAGTAATTCTTATGCATAATATGTAATATTTGTTGCTACATACATTTGTGCATATGTACCGTCGGCGGATATTTGCTCCTTGCCATATGCATAATATTATACTTTATTGACAATCTAACACAGACAGTTATGGTTTCGAGAGGTTACTCCGGCCGCCTCTGTGGTCGAGTGGTTAGATTCGCTGACTTGAAATCACTGTAACCGCTCAGAGATTGGTACGGGCGTTCAACTCGTGCAACAACAAAGAAATGTGTTCGCTGCGCGGACGAAAAACAAGGAAATAAACTAGCAATGCCTAAACAAAAACAGCTGTATCATGCCTCATCAGACTGAGTGTATTTTGACAGTGCTACATCTTTTCTTTAATCAATGCACGCATATATAAGCCATAAAAATCTCTTGCAAAATGTATAATTGTTACACATAAGGTTCAAATATGTTATGTATTTTGCATATTTTTGTTCTTTATGCGCGCATCAATCATTGAAAACAAACTAACGTTTCTTCAGTTCACGGATTTTATTTTGGCAAGAACTTACAAACAAGTAACAACTGCATGTTGCACTGAATTCACCTCATTTGTACGTCGCAAGTTTCCATTAATTTTGTAATAGCATGGCTACTAAAACATGGAGACTTATATAAAAGTACGATTGACCTACGTGTGATGTTTCCCATAATGAATGAATGAACGAATGGTGTTTCATGGCGCATTGACTTCGAAGGTCATAAGCGCGCATCAAAAATATTTCTGACGTGCGGCCACCTCCTTGATGGTTAAAGTCACCACTTGTATGGGTCTTCACAAAATCAACAGGGACATCAACTCACCAAGCCCATTAAGTCGCCTTTTACGATACACGCAGGGCGTAACCCACAGTAGTTGCAATTCTGGCACCTACACACTAAACCCCCTACCACTGGGGTATACCATAATAAAAATGTCAACTTTTTCAAAAGGTGTACGTACAAATATTTTAATGGTTGGAACAAAATTCATTTTAACTCACAGCTGTATTGAGACATGGTAATCACATAATTACGGTGGTGAAATGGAAATTTTGTTAAGGCGCACAATAACTTAAAGTTTGATGACTTACACCAATAAGCCATAAACATTTCTTGAATTAATATCGGAATGCATTTGCTCTTTTGATACAATAGTAACCAAAATAAACCATCAAACACAATATTGTAGATACACAGAAACCTTTCTAATGAAAGGGAGCATCCTTTAGCCGCAACTAACTTAACATACAACATTGTGAAGGAGGAGAAGAAAAAGAAGTAAAAGAAGAAGGAGAGGAAGAAGATGGAGAAGAAGGAGAAGAAGAAGATGAATGAATGAATGAATGAATGAATGAATGAATGAATGAATGAATGAATGAATGAATGAATATTATCAAATTGCAAGAAATCGGATAAAATCCACGAGTATGGCATTTGAAACGATGTATAAAGATGTACATGTGTCTAAGGAACAATTTTCTGTCAAAGGAGTATACATGTATAGACATGCAAAAGTGACATATTTAACACCCCCTCTGAATTAAAATTATAAAAAAGATCAGCAGGGCAGACTCTAATTTAACTAAATAATTGTTAAATTGACTGATTGTTTCGTAACATACTTCAATTAGTTTTTGCTAAAATATTAATCTTCGCGTGAACTTATTATGACAGGGATTATGTTAAACGCCCTAACTTGTAAGGGCGTGTCCTCTTGCAATCCATATTCCCTAATTTATGCCCACTGTTATTCATCATTAGAAATTTAGTTACGGAATCATTTTAGGCGGTAGCAACGGCCGGAATGGTTTGGGAATTTATTTAAATTGCTGAATTTTCATAAATGGTATGTTTTGTCTATCAAAATGGTTGTAATAAAGTCGCGTTGACCAAATGTAATTGTTTATTAACAGTATGAAAGTTTTTTTTTAATGTTTTGACATTTTGAATGTTACAAAATGTGAAATATCAAGTTTATGGTTCAGTTGAAAGTTTTGTATTGCAATGTGTCAACATAAAAACATTTTTTTACAGTGTATACATCTATTTTTGGTTGATGTATATTTTGTATACAAATTCATGAGTTTGCGAAGTTTTGGCTTGTGAAAAATTATTTTTATATCTAACAAGGCGTTTGCCATCTACTGTCAAGTCTATGTAAATTACTAACGGATTAACTATGATTGAAACAAATAAATATATTTAAAAATGCATGGTTAAACTCTTTACGGAACTTAAAAAATAACTGACTGAATTAATTGCAGTAATTTGTATGCTGCGTGAACGCTGCTTCGCTCCAACTGATGTGTTGTTTTCATTTGACATTACACCATCATAAGAGTTAAGATTTATTTCAGGTAGGATATTGTTGTACTTTTGTCAAATGCTGTAATTTGTATCGCCTCATTATCGTAATGAATTATGATACATAGATTTTAAACATATTTCTAGATGTATGTATGTAAAAACATATCATTAACGTAACATTTCACGTGAAAATATGTAAATGATAGCATTTTTTTCTGTTACTTATACTAAATGAAATATGTTAGAAAATTGGTAATATTTGAATAAATTTGCATAATCTATGACAATAATATATAGCCTTCAAACTGATGCTCATATCTCTTTTCTATGTTTTATTTTACTATTTAAAGTGTTTTAGAAACTCGTAGTATTCAATTAGATAATAAGCAGATTCAGCAAAATTTCTTATGATTGTCAGTTATGTTATAAAGTAATAAATCTCGCGAAACTATATGCTAATTAATAATATTGCACAGGATACGTGTTTTCGTTGGAGTTAACAGCAAAACTGGACTTAACTAATTGGTAAAAACTTGGTTTATATTGATATTAAATTCGTAGAACTACTTAATAAGCATATTCCAATCTACTAGTTGGGAGGTAGACATGGATTTAAAGGTCCAATACTAAGGAAAGTGAAAATTCAAATACACTTTAAAAACACGAAATAAGTTATTTTTAATAACAAATGAAAGTTGGTAATGCAGAAATTCTAAATAAACCACAGTACATGTACAATTATTATACTATGCTTATGAAGAAAGTAAAAGACCTGGGTAGTCTTTTGTCGAATCACTGAGATTTCAACATAATAAACATACTTTTCTTCGTGTTCCAAAACTTTCTGTAAATTTTAACCTGACAGTCTTTATTTTTAGTGTCTTGCATAAGGTAATGCTGCCATGAAATATGTCACAATTTTCGTTAGCTACAGACCAGATCTTTTTTTATATGAAAATAAGAAAAATACTAAATGTTTCTAGTTTGTTTTTTTTTTGTATAGCAATTCTCAGTATAGTCGAAAGTTTCCCTCTGTTCCATTCCTACAAATCAGCACACTTAGTAGTGCACTGTAGAGTTTTAAAACGCTGACTTAAACTTAACTTCCGGTGAAATTTTTAATTTCCGGACACCATCTGAATGTCAGCAACACAGTCTTTATTTAGGGGGAGCGATACCATTCGTAATAAGCTCCATTAAGCCCCATATTAATAAAAAAAAATGTTTTGTTATATGATATAAAGTGAATCTACATTACTGTTCTGAAGTTTAAGAAAG
Source organism: Saxidomus purpurata (assembly GCA_022818135.1). NCBI lineage: Eukaryota > Metazoa > Mollusca > Bivalvia > Venerida > Veneridae > Saxidomus > Saxidomus purpurata. The sequence goes on from JAFMSR010000016.1 coordinate 8,333,470, forward strand.
AACTGATTTCTACTCACAGAAGGACGGACAATTCTACAGTTAAAAACAAAATATACGTTTCTTTTCCTGTTTAATATATCTAGAAAATTTATGCAAAAATCGTTTTTGACTATCGTAGAAAAAAATTGAAAATCCAACCTTTTTGTTATATACGTCTATTTTCATTTAGATATGACAATAAAAGAAATCACTCAGAATAGCTCTTTTCTTGCGTGATTTTAAAGCATTTAAAGTCCCAGGATCTTATTTACGAATATCTCTTACTTTACCAAGAAAGATGTCTTACTGACAGAAATGATCTTTATTAGTACCAAAAACATTCCTTTGCATTTTAAATCATATTAGAAATATAGTGCAGTGTTTGTTTTTCAATGATATTGCGAAAATAAGTAAGGCTTTTTGGAGAAACAACTTGAATACGAAAGAAAGGCATATATCAAGATTGTTTTAGAGTTAATAGAACATGGTTCTTTCAGTATCCTATAAAAGAAATTTAGCTACTATATCAGTGAATTCAAAGAGATCCTCGGATTTTAATCATCATTCTTTTTAAGGAAAATATAACTTTAAAACGTTTGGATTTTCAAGTACCTGATCTGTAGTGTATTCACCAACATAAAATACATGTTTCACGTTTTAATCACGTCGTCTAATTCGGAAGCTACTACATGTATGTAGATTTTTTAAATTGTGAATTAAAAGATCTAATCATTGCATCAATTCCCTATTGGCTGGCTGTGCTGTTAACGCGACTTCCGGTGAATTTGTATTGCAAAATGAATCGCGAAAATTGGCGCGAAATTAAATCTTCTCTTGTACTGTTTAGCCCTGTTTCTTGTTTTCAGTTTGCAAAAATGAGACTGCACCTCCTATCAACAGTTAGCTTCTTTTGTATTCTGGTATATGCAGGTACGTACACATATTCCTAATAGCAACATTAAAGTAAACTAACTGCTTACTTTGTGTCAAATGCCTTATTTGCTTGTAATACTGTTAAAATTTCTGCTTTCCACTGACAGCGAAAGGGAGTAAGCTATTGGTAGTCCGGCGTCTTTGTGTGCGTTTGTTCGTGTGAGTTCGCCGTAAGTTAATCCTGCAAGTAAGTGTGTCTGCTTGTAATATACAAATAATAGAGTGATGCATTTGCAAATGGTTCAGCATTTTTCTAGCATAATTCTTATTCATTTCGTTTTTATCTCTTTTCGATAATCGAACGGTCTTTCCCTAAAGGACTCGGCGCATATTCATGTTCTTTGGTTATAACAAGGTATATAACTCACAACAAACCTGAATTAGATATCTCGCTAATACATATAATGCAATTTGAGCAACGTTTGATTCAATATTCAATACTTGGTACATGGTATGAGGGTAGCTTTTATCGTATCATTCAAGAAAAACACATGTTTTAACTTCTGCCTAGCATGGTAGTCCGGCAGTGTGGGTCATTGTTTCACCAAAAAGCATGTAAAAGTGTTTCATTTACACGATTTTGTCCACTGACTCACACAATTTTACTTTTTTGCGGATTAGAAACCAACTCCTCACAGCGATTTGATTGGATGAGCTCCGTAAACCGCAATGGGAAATAATCGCTGCGGGGGCTAAGATCGGAAGGCAAAAGGCAACCCATTCCCTTCCTGTACTGTAGGACCATACATTATACATAAGCCACTTTGTTCCTATCACATCATTAATCATAAAAATAAAGACTTCTTTCATTGATAAACAATCATATGCACCTAATCAATTGACATAGAGATATACAAATTTTAATGGCCTGTCATATAAAACGTAATTATGTAAGCAAGCATCCTACATCACACATCAATGAATTAGTCAATCGTTATTTAATTCAACTGCTTTGAAGCACATAGTTCAGCATAAATTGATCAATTATTATTTAATTAGTATTGTACTTTTTGCTTCATCATGCGTAATCCTTTATGGTGTGACGTGTGTATGTAATGATTATACTTACCTCCGGAGAAGTAGAGTGCATAATTATGCATCATGCATTGATGATATAGTTCTGATTACTGGCTGCAAATTGTTTCCGGAATATAGCTCCAAAATCATCAATCGACAAACGAAATAATTGTTGATGTCACTTCGTCAAAGGTGAAGGTCACAGTAGACTTTTAAAGATATGGTCAACGGAAGAATTTCTGTTCTTACAGATTCCAAACTTCATAACTTCATAAATGTATTTTATGGATGGATGACCCCTCCTGGTGATTTTTTTACTCATTACGCCTGCTGATTGCATCACACAAAGGGACTTCCATGCTACATGTCTATAATCATTTTGAGTCGCGGTTACTATCGGGTTTTCTCGTAATTTCTATGACAACTTAAATATTAATCGTTTACTTTCTTAGCCGAAAATGAAAGAAAAAGTTCTGTGCTTTATACAGTGCAGTGTTTTACAGAAGAAAGAAAGTTGTCGGCCCATTATTACGGTACAGTCATGCATTTAGTGTCAACATGTGTTCGTGTTTTCTCATTACCGTTAAATACATTAAGGCAATAAAGGAATGTGCTTGTTTTTTTCATTGCAATTATCAGTATGTTAAAAATTAAAGATTTTTTTTAACAAATGAGAAGTTAGCAATATAAAGATTTTTTTTAACAAATGAGAAGTAAAACAAATAGGTCCATCAACTTTGCATAAATGACATCACCTTTCACATTTCCTGTAAATCCAGTAGGTGTTAACTTTAGTAAAGGGGTAATAAGGTTGCGTATAAACCTAATTGTCTAGACGTTTAAAGTTTTATTCATTCATGTATTTATAGTTTGTATATATTTACATAAATGGATGCTTACACCCATTCTTTATTATATCTATCTTAATATGAATATGTGGTTTATTTGAATGTTAATGGAAAGACATTGCTGATATGCCAAAAAACTCTAAACTTTACAACTCAAAGTTTTAAATTGACACTTCATGGTTTATGGATCGTACTCCATAGTCACTTACATTTAATGCAGATTATGGTAGCCAATGTGAAACATTTATTTTCTGTACTTTATAATTCGAGCTACCAACTTCAGTATTTCGAAGTGAGAAGATAAGAAATTAGACACGTGGAAGTTGAAAGTCAAATTTAAGGAAGTAAGGTACGGAGTAGAGGGAAAGAGAGTTGAAAGTCGGAAAGTTTGGATCAAATAGTACATGTATGTGATTCAATCATAGTGTCACGTTTTGGCCGCGCCGTTGTGTCCACGATTTGGAAATTTCAGCTGGGCGCCACGATGTGCAACGTTGTCGAGACGTGTTAGCCTGTCGCCTCGTTGTAGTCCCGCTGTGACATGACTGAGAGTGGACAACGAATATCAAAGTCGGGTTATGCCTCGCTGCCGCCGCGCTGTCGCATCGTTGTCGCCACGTTTTTCCACGCTGTGTCTCGTTATGCCTCGCTGCCACCACGCTGCAACCACTATCAGCTATAACTCGTCGCGCACTGGCCTCGCAGACTTCTTTGCAGGAAATAGTGTTGTGGGCTACTCTGAATTAATACATTAGTAAGTAGTAGTTGTCTCAAGTGGCAAGGTGACAGAGAATGGCCGCAACTTTCAGACCAGGCTATAGCGCCTTCTTGAACCACCTGTCCTTCTTTAATCTTGGGGTCAGCCTGTCCACCAGCTGAGGGAATAGAAGGGCGTCAGCTCTGAGGAAGTTCTTGAAGGCGGCCACAGACTCCCTCCTGGCCGAAATCCTCGCGTCACCGGAGCTAGTCCCTGCAGAACATTATGCGCGGGGCCCGCTCTCCCATTCTTCTATGCTCTTCCCTCTGGAGCAGCACTATATTTTTCAGCATGTTTTGGGTCAGGGCTAGGGTAGCATTCGCCAGTTTGAGATCCGTGGTAGAGGCTCATGTCTTGATGAGTTGAGGACCTAGATAAAGGGATAAATGTGGGGTCTCTGGCAGATAGCATCAGATATCCTTGACGCGGCAGAACGTATCATTTATAGCGTACCACAACGTACCAAAACGTACCACAACATCGTAAAACGTGGAACATCGTAGCATAACGCAGCTCATTTAGCGTTGTACAACGTGTTACAACGTATTATAACGTGACACAGCGTAGCGTAGCGCAGCACAACGTGTCAACAAACGCAAAAGAACGTAACAACCGGCGGAACGCATTATGTTCAGTTCTATTACGTTTTTACTACGTCTTTGTTACGTTATACTATGCTGTACCACGTTCTCGCCACGTTGTTGCCACATTGTAGTACGTTGTGGGAAAACGCCAGCGAATTTTGAACATTTTCAAAATTAAAAGTTTCAGTTCACGTTTTGTTACGTTTGCTTATGATTTAGCCACGTTGTTTTACGCTTGCTTACGTTGTAGCCACGTTTACCATCGTAGCTAAACGTGGCGGCCAAAACGTGACATTATGACTGGGGCTATAGTGAAGTTAGAAGTCTTTGCAGGGCTGCCATTCTTTCAGTTTTCAAGTTCACAAATCGCATTTTCCATGACACCAAACAAACTGCAGTAACAGAGAGGTTCTCTTAAAGTTCAAAGGAAACTTGAGCAGTTACTTGGTATTTGTCCGTGCTTATAGAATTCGTTAGTCCATTATTCTTACAATGCACATGTATTTAGAAGATTGTTATGTGGTGTTTCACATGCCGGATGTTTTAGTGTGTAGCAAGTTATAGTTAAACTTCACTGACATCTGAAAACTAAATTGTTTAATGTGCGTTGCATGCTGGTATGATATTCATTTACTTATAACCTTAGTACATGTGCTAGATATGTTATATAGAATATTTTTACAGTAAAGTGTCAATACGTGTACGACTGTAGAAGAATTGAAGATTGTAAAAATGGAGGCACGTGTACTGAGAATGACTGCACGTGTACTGGTACTTTCGGTGGATATAACTGTGGGTACGATACTGGTAAGGTATAGTAAATGTGTGTTATATAAACATTTTTTCATAAAGTTTTTCTGTAATTGAACATTGATGAAAGCTTTAAGAATTGTACTATGTGCGTGTATTAAATATGAATACACTGTTTTATGTAAGAGCACTTTTTCAAACGAATGGTTGTCATTTTATGACCTATGACATGAACGCTTTACCACTACATGTAAGGTCATATGATAAAAATGCTTTACCTAAATTTCACTTTAGCATCAGTCTATGTGGAGTATTCTTCAATTTACAGGGTCATGTGATATTTTTCTTTCAGCTTTAGTTGCGGCGTGTACAGCTGATCCAAATCCGTGTCAAAATGGCGGAGTATGCTACAATGACGGCACACGTGATCTTTGCGCATGCCCATATGGTTTCTTCGGAAACAGATGTGAAAATGAAACTAGTGAGTAGAAAGAGCAAATACTGCATGATTGAAATTTTGATTTCATATTTTACATAAAAATATTCGGAAGTGCTTAAAGAATTCGGAAATGTTTAACGAAAGCTTCTGATGCATAAAAAAAACGTATTTATCAAAAGGTTTTCGTTTCTTGGTTGTTAGTAGGACAATTGTTCAATTACAACTTGGGATATTTGTAAAATTATATTCTGAAATACAGTCCTGACACGAAACTAACCATATTGCCAACGAATAACGTAAAATTCTACGTTCCGCAATAAGTCATGCATACATATGTATGTTTTCGGGATTTTTTTTATATCGTAGCTATAAATGTGTTGAAGCTTCAGCGTCAGTGCATGGCATAGTAAATACAAAATTATAGCATTTGTACAAGTCATGAAAGTAAGTTTGGAGATTTATGTCAGTATATGGCCGACTGGCGGTTATTTATGCTCAACTTAAAAACTCGTCTGACAATTTAACGGGGTTTTCTCGCATAATAAGTTACGTCACTCTAACAGATAAAATACATTTAATGGTTATAATGAATGAACAGTTTCCGTATATTCTCGGCGTAAGCTAACCAGCTGTTTTGACCACTTGCACCAAGAGTTTTTAGAGCTCGTGGCCACCCCACATCCCGCGCCCGATACGGACCTTGGTTTTAGGTCTCCCCCAAAAAACCATTTTTTTGGGGGGGAGGGGGGAAAAACCCACCCACCGAAAGTCAAATGTTACGAATGGAAACGCGGTGAATATCCCACCATCCGCCCCCGACCATCAAATGTCACGTGGATATCCTCTTGATCACGTGATCGCTTCATTGATAAATGATGTAGCTGCGGCTCTTTTTAAAAGATCTGGTTTAAGAAGGTAACGTTCGGCAAGTCTCGAAATAGCTGATACATTTGAACATTTAATTTAATCTCACAATTGTAAATTGGTTAATTTACCATGGGCTGCAAGCAGCAATGCAAAACTGAAGATTGGAGACATTTGCAGCACAGGGAAGCATATTCACTTTAATTATAGCTTTTCATTTGATCATTTTCAGTTCAAATACAATGTGAAGGCAACGCCGTCGAATTTAATTTAGCATTTCCCGCCGAGTTTGCCGGTACGGTAAAACTCGGAGACAATCCGGAATGTGCGATGGCAGAGGGTGGAAACACGGAGTTGAAAACAAAGAGTTATTCTCTGACGGTGGATATCTCCGGCAACGAAGCCGGGTGTAATATGACGAATATTGAAATCGCCACAAACCCAGAGGTAGCTTACTTCTCCTTTTTAACTAGTATCTAGTAATACTTTTTTTTTTTTTACAAAATAGCTCTTCATGTAGCAGGGTCCGTGAAATGATACGTTTTATATGTTCGCTTATTTGTATCATGTAAATGATGTGGACATATACAGTCCTTAGTCTTTAGTAAGGACTTGTGATTGTAACATGGAAAATACAGCGCTGACATCATTAAATTCTGCTGATTCCGAAATGAACCGAACCATTCATACAGTAGAACTATAAATGTCTTTTTTTATAATCTTGACGTCAGTTTAAACCTTCTGATTTTGCATAAGTTATTGTCCTTAATTTCTTGCGACTTATATCAGTAATGCTCCACGATGGCTAAGCCCAGGGCCTTGGATAAATGCATCCGCAGTAAAAAGGTGTATTGAAACTGGAGTAAAATTTCTCTAATGGGATTCGAACCATGATCTGTAAAAAAAGCCTAGGGCCTCTGATAAATGCATCCGCAGTAAAAAGGTGTATTGAAACTGGAGTAAAATTTCTCTAATGGGATTCGAACCATGATCTCTATATAAGTTTGGCGTTTTGCTTCTAAACCACTGTGCCCTTCCATTCGAGTTCATATCCGTTTAATTTCAATAGTTTATCTGGCAGTAAATGTTGTATTCATCAGAAGTATGCTGCTTAGATATGATAGTATGTTCCTTGTCAAAGACTATATGTCTCACAATTCTGATTGTTCAAATTTTCCAGACAGAAGCAACGGAATATTCGGCGTTATTCCAAGTGAATTACCTTCCTGGTATCACAACATACCTAGATGAGTTGTACAACCTAACATGTGCGCACGAGAACGCTGACATCCAGTTGTCACGTGACTTGGCAAATGTAGGCGTGGTTAAGTATGTATGTTTTAATCTTTGCTTTGTGTTATTTTGAATACGGGAATGCGAATATGCAGTTACGGGCTGTACAACGAGAAAATGTTTTGTGTTTTTTTTTAAATTTTGATCTGCAAACGATTTTGTGCTATTTGTCTTTTAACCACGGAACGAAAATCACGGCATGCGGATGGCGGACCTTCTATTGAAACAGCATATATTGTTAGGCCCTCTGGTGAGGTTCTGAAATCTCTGGTGCGGTTCAAGTTACCGACTTATTTCTTACTGTAGGCCTAAATTTCAGTGCATTTGACTGATGCGTCAGCGATTTTGTAATTAGCACATTACCATATGGAAAAATTTATTTATATCATTATAAGATGGATTAGTACAAGTATATAAATCATATGAATATTTCAATAATGTTTGAGTGTTATTGCTGTATTTTTCATCTGCAATCTTGCACATGCCAAAGATAGACTGGTATCGGCCATTAGAGTATTTTCATATTCGCTTCAGTTCTTTGATATATGTAGCATTTTCATAGAATGTCCCTCACATCTCCTACCTCTGGCTTTGGTGTAAAACTTTTCTTTGATAGAAAGCTATCTCCGGGTATTTAAAATAACCTTTTTTATAGGAGCACAGAGGTACGTGTATTTATATACGTTCATTAAAAAATAGAAAACTTCTCTCCTCTAACCTCGAACTTCGTTTATCTCGAAGTGAAAAAGGCCTGGTCCCTTGAAGTTCGAGATAACGAGAGTCGACTGTATTTTGAAGACTGTAAGTCTGATGAAAAGGGCATTCTGACAACTTCAACAAAAGAATTAAAAATGCCTGCCAAAGAAAAAAAAAAGTTAATCTTTTTCAGGGAAAATTTGACAGTTTCAGGTTTTAATGAGACATACAGCCCAGTAGAAATTGCGGTGTTGGACAAAAATGGTAACCCGCTGAGCGCCGACACTCAACTGTACGTCGGGGATATATTCCAGTTGCACGTTTATCTAACGGATGACCAAGGTCAGATTCAGAATAATAAGATTTTTGTAGGTTGCGGGCATTGAGACATTAACTATAAATTGGGTTATATTGCGATGATTTCATTTTTGCTGTTTTTACGAATTTCCCATTTCGCTTATTTAAAAATATCGCGCAAGATTAATTTCAAATAGATTTCCAATAAAGAATTATCCAATTGTGTATATAAAATTCGCAAATAAATGTGTCTGCACACAAATCACGAACTTTTCGTTTCGCGAAAATTACACAATTTGCAGTAACAGTTTTGACAAGATGCTGTCTGGATTTTAAAGATGTGAAGTGTCGCTTGACCACAGAACTATTGATTTTAGAGCTTTAAGCGAGGTGTTGAAAATGTTGCTATGCTGATTTAGCAGCCGTCGTTACATATTTCGATTATAAACTGATTTATCACAAACTCGCCATAAGTTTTTTACACCGTTATAAAAATATATATCAGCGTCATAAGATTACTAATGCACGTATTTTGATACAGTGAGCAAATACATTTTTCACATTTGTAAAAGCACGTGTGTATATACGTCCGTGGTAAAAGCTCTTAAATGTTCATAAATTGTTTGGTTATTTTTAATCTCTTTTGTGGATTTTGGAGCTAAATGTGTATCGACATGTATATTAGAGATTCAAGTTTTTTTATCTCCATTATGAAAATTATTTTTTTTAAACTTTCATTTTGATACAAGTACTTTTAGGAATACATTTTGTTTCAGTAGCTTTTAACGACGTTCTCCTAGAAAGCTGTACCACAAATAACACTCTAGAAAATACTGACCAGAAAAATTTCACCATCTTAGACAGAGCGTATGTAATTTGTATTTTCCTTTAAAATCTTACTACATCAAGAAATTTCTGTAAAATGTTAACCTTTTCAAGGTAAAAATCAAGAACTCAGTTGTGTACTCAAAAATTGTGAAATAATCGTGTGTCCGTCCGTGTTCGCTGACTTGAAACTATTGTAACATCTTTCATATATTGACAGTCATGGGTTCGAGTAGCGACCATGTCTTTTTATCATGGTGAGAAAGTTGACAGTTTCCTACGGATGATACGAGTCTAATACTGGTTAGGTAAACTGTCAGCCTATATTTTAACCGGCCAAAAGTACGGTTGGAACGGGCGTGAACCTCTCCTACAACTACAACTAAATTAAATCGCGTAAAATGATTTTTTTTACAAAAAACATCCTATGACTTACTAGTACATTTATTACATAGATCATCACAAAACCTAATATCTATCCGGCGAAGAAAGATAAACGTATGAACTATAAATTATCAATCTGCTTAATATTATTTAAAAAATTTCTAGCTGTCCAACAAAACATAGCAAGCGTCTAACGAAGGGACAAGAAGTGAAGATGTTTGAACAAACACTGACGGATGGAACAGTTGTGCAAACCAATGGAAAAGTTGTTTCCATCGAGGCGTTTAAGTTCGTAGATTCTAACAACATTGGTATCGTCTGCTCAGCAAAAGTGTGCAAACCAAACGACAATTCATGCGCCGTGGTAAGATGGTATTTTCTCTAGTTCAATCAAAACTGCTGAGTATCCCGATCGTAAGCACCATATTCACAAATTATGATAAACATTACAATTCTACATTTGAAGAAACACTATCCAAATGAAATACATACATTCACGTATATATACAAACAAAAATGTAGTATTTAAACCTTCTATTTGAAATCACAGACCTATATAAATGCGTGTATGTGGGTCTGAGGGCAAACGAACGTACGAAAATATGTACGAACATTTAAATTTTACAGTTGGACTAAAATTATAATATGTTTTATGATGTAGCCAACAAATTGTGACGAAATCATGAACATGCCTCCTGAAAGCAGTGCAACAACAACAACCGAGAATACGGAAACCGCGGGACCGACGGAAACTGCAGGACCGACGGAAACTGCAGGACCGACGGAAACTGCTGGACCGACGGAAACTGCAGGAACAGTGGTACCGACGGAAACTTCAGGAACGGCGGAAACTTCAGGACCGGCGGAAACTGCAGGACCGGCGGAAACTGCAGGACCGACGGAAACTGCAGAAACAGTGGTTCCGACGGAAACGTCTGGACCGGCGGAAACTGCGGGGTCTACAGAGGAAGCGGCGACAGCACCTGTACTCAAACGGAGAAAGAAGAGAGCTGCAGGTGCTACTGGTGAAGATGAGCAAATCGTGTCAACCGTACTTACCGTATTGGAACCAAGGGAATATTCAAGAAGAAAACTAGCTGGTAGATATATATTTCACATCTTTAAGCGTAGTCAGTTTTATAAGTTAATATATCCAGTAACAAAGTTACGTAATAAATTGATTAAAGACTATGTTTTAAAGTGTCTGAAGTTGTAATACACAAACATGAATATAAATGCATGGAAGGGTCGGTAAATGAAATAGTCTGCAGCTTAAAACCTCGATGTGGTCACGAATATGACTTCGCCAAAAGGCATCACACTATAAAGAAATATAAACACGGCTTTCTGTAACATTATTTCGAAAAGTCATAGACTTGGTAGCTACTATATAAGGCAGCTGATTACGTTATGTTTTTATTTTCATGCAGTGGACAATGTATACTAACACATCATATATAATTTCAGCGTCGGATGAGGGCAATCTAGTCGAGAAATGTTTAGCCCAAGAAGAAATAACAGCTGTGTTAGCGGTTCTTGGTACAACCGTGATTGTTCTCCTCATCTCATGCTCCGCCATCACGTGTCTCGCCTTCAAACGGAAGGGGAAAGCCCCTTCATTCCAACACATGCCTCAACCCAAACTTGAAAAATTCCATATTCCACGGGCACATATTAATGACTCGTTCAGTTTTGGAGAGATATAGGACTGAATTTCTTTTATACTTCGAGATTTCAACTTATAGTCCATAATGAAATATCAGCATAATAGTGTACATGTATTTTTGTGATATACTTATATATGATATCAGAATTATATCATAATCATATCAAATTGTAATATAGATGTGATTCTTATGTACAGGGTCTATTTTGAATGAGATGTCGCGGTGTGGTGCCGAAGAAAATAAAATTATTTGAAAATATGCTTAACAAGTCATTAACAAAAATAAAAAATATGGTCAAAAATATATAACGCCAGTCATGCAGAAAGTTTATCTAGGTAAATGAGAAGTTTATAAAGTCTGATTAATCCAACAGCAACTAATCAAATCACTAAAGCACGGAACCTTTCCCACAACAAATCGGGTCACTTCAGGTAATTTGTGTGTTTTGGTCCGTTAACAATTAGCAAAAAGAATAACTTGCGCGGTTACTTACGGAATCCTGATAGTTATCGAGTCAAAAACTTCAGTATTTCTATTTTCATGGTTTTTTTTCAGCGCGAAAAGTAGAAATTAGACCTTAAATTTCATGTTGTCGTGTAACCGTTTAGTCGACAACTTGATGGCGGAAACTGGATTCCATAGTTACTGAAGATAGCGAAAATTTAATCATATCAAATATTACCCAATCTACAGCATACGTCTTGAAAAGTTGAACGATCACACTACTCAAAAAATATTTCGTAATTTTAATTCAGAGAATGGCATCATAGACTTCCTACCCGGAAAATCCGACCGTTAACACAATTTGTTTATGCTTAATGAATTGAATACAATCAATTTTGAATGCCATGTATGATTTTATATAGTATGCATATTAATGTTATAATCAAAAGCATATGTAAATAAAGCTTTACATTACACTTTGTATGTCTGAATATTTCAAGACGTAGTTTGGTAGGTACCATTTTGAAGTCAACATTCTCTCCAGCACACAACATGTCGCCGTTACCAGACCATATTCTAATTTTTCTCCCTGTTTGAAATTAGTATTAGTAGCAGTAGATTATGTTATACAGTATAAGAAGACAAAACGAAGAGGCAAAATCAATGAATTGCAATAATGATACCAGAATCGAACACCACAGACTTAAATTGGGCCCAAGAATTTCCCCTTGGACATTCAAGTGCGACCTCAACGACAATTATCCCGATCTGCCCTCTGTTCACTAGTCACCCCACTTTGTACGTTAATGTTCAGACCCCGCTGCTGTCGTAAACTGTAATGTCACTGTCCGCTGATTACCAACGTTAATATTTGGTACTGTACTGTATTGTATGATTGTGCGTCTTTGGGTGTCACGGTACCGTAACACAACACTATATAATAGCTGTCGATACAACGCCATTCTGTCAACTAGGTCAATCACATCATAGATCTTATTGGTCGCCGTGATTGACCTAATTTTTGGCAACCTATCAAATTCACTCTTTGGCTGAAACTGGCTGGAAATTGCAGTCAGGTAAAGCTGTCATATTTTGGACGCAGAAAAACACTTTTGATAGGTATAGGCATGGTGGGAGACATGCCGAGGTCTCACCCACAAATACCAGCTTATATAATTGCTTTTATGGACGGACCTTTATAAAACGTGCTTCAAATCAAATCAAATCAAAAAGCCATTCTGTCTCAAACTTCATGGACTTGGCTATCAAACGCAGGAGGAAATTGCACTACATATTATTACGGCCTACATCATAACATTACGAATGAAAAGAAAGTACTCAATGACAAGGAAATGAAAATATGGTAATTTATTTTCTATATAAAGCATATAAAAAATATAGTTTGCGCGTTAAAGCATGTTTTAAGTTACAATTAAACAATCACTCGAACAGCCTTTACATAATTAAGTAGCCTGGATATAGAGCAACATCACCTTATTACGTTATATTTACGTAACAACCAATTCTCGATTCATCGCATACTACGTTACAAAGAAAATGAATTTTCTGCCTATAGGTAAGGGTCATATAATGTACTAGCTTTAAAGTATAAATACAAATTACTCCAATTTTCACTTTTGGGTCGCCAGTGTATATATTGACAGGAGCTAAAAAAGATCTTTGGGACATTACTGTTGCTTAATTTATGAGCTATTCACATTTCTCACTTTTTGTTTAGACTGCATCTTGAAAACTACTGACAGGATTCTTTGAAGTTGTATATAGTAACTGGGAGCGTTGATCAGTATGAAACATAACTCGTTCTTGCTTTATCAATATAACAGCACACATTGTTACACATTCATACCAAAACAAGAGGCCCAAAAGGGCCGGTATTGCTCTACTGGTCTGTCTGACTGGATTATTCTGAGCAAGTTTTGTGAAAATCTTTTGCAATGTTACCAAAGAAAAGCTAACAGAGTTCACTGTGACATTGACCCACTGACCCCAAAACAGTTGGGGTCATCTATTCAGTAAGACCAATCATCCTATAACATTTGAAGACTGTGGGTGATGTAGATGTGAAGATATTGAGTTGAAAAGATTTTCAAAGTTCGTGTCACTGTGACCTTGACCTTTGACCAACTAATCCAAAAACGATAGGGATCATCTACTCAGTAAGACCAATCATCCAAAGAAGTTTGCAGACTGTGGGTCAAATAGATCTCAGCGGAAAATATTTTCAAAGTTCGGGTCACTGTGACTTTGACCCACTAACAAAAACTTTGATAGGGATCATCTACATGTTACAGGGAACCTTCTGAGCAAGTTTGATCAAAGTTTAATGAAATCTATTACCTGTAGTGCGTTATTAAGAAAATCTAACGGAAGTCACTGTGACCTTGACCTTTAATCCTGTGACCCTAAAAACAATAGGGATCATCTACATGTTGAAGGAAACCCTTTGAGCAAGTTTGATGAAAGTTTAATGAAATCTGTGACCTGTAGAGCGTTATTAAGAAAATCTAACGGACGTCATTGTAACCATGACCTTTGATCCACTGACCCCAAAATAAATAGGGAACATCTACATGTTACAGGAAACCTGCAAGTTTGACGAAAGCTGAAAGAAAACTGTGACCCGAGGGCGTTATCAAGGAAAATCTAATGGGTGTCACTGTGACCTTGACCTTTGACACAATGATCCGAAAACAACAAGGATCATCTTCATATTGCAGGAAACCATCTGAGCAAGTTTGATGAAAGTTTATTGACAATTGTGACCTGAAGAGTGTTATCAAGAAATTGCTATCGGAGGTCACTGTGACTTTGACCTTTGACTCACTGACCACATAAACAATAGGGAACATGTACAAGTTGCAGGGATCCTTGTCAGCAAGCGTTATCAGGGAAAATTTAGTTTACTAACAGAGGGACGACGGACAAACCACCATGGCATAAGCTCCCCTGGACTTCGTCCAGTAAAGCTAAAAACAAGCTGGTTTTCAAAAGCTTACATTGTACATAAGGATAGGACATCCGCCATGAATCTTCTTAGAGTGTTAAAATTGTTAACAATTCTGCTGAAGTTAACTTTCGTTATCTTCATTTTCAATGCATTTCCTTCCATAGAAGTGATTCATGTACAATCCCTGCTCAAATAGAGACAAAATATTTTTTCACAGGTCGGGACCCGTGGCGATTTTGGGTTTTTGGGTGAAACAACTTGGGTCCGAAACTATCTTCATTTTCAATGCATTTCCTTCCATAGAAGTGATTCATGTACAATCCCTGCTCAAATAGAGACAAAATATTTTTTCTCGAAAAATGAATTTTTTCACAGGTCGGGACCCGTGGCGATTTTGGGTTTTTGGGTGAAACAACTTGGGTCCGAAACTATCTTCATTTTCAATGCATTTCCTCACATAGAAAAAAATATTTTTTACCTAGGTAAGATAATTATGTATAAACAACCTGAGTAAACGTGTTTATTTATAATTTACTTATGTTTATAATACATACTTCTGCCATGTATTGTGTTATTTACGCTAACCGAAAGAGTGTAGAATATGTTCATTGTAGATAACATAACTTATTCAGTCTTCGTTTTAAAAAAAAATGATTTAGAGGTGTACATTGTACTTCTATAGTTGCTATATTATATTTGTTGTTTCATAAATTAATTCTACTATCTCAAGCAAATGGGGGAAATAAAGAGAATATATAATCTGATCCCAAAAAAATATTTCGGTCAACACTCGATAGGTTATGAAACAGAATCACCTTTTGACTAAATTTATAGTGTTAGTCGATGCGTAAAACAAGAAGAGCAACTGACCACATAGTGTAGGTCCACAATTTCCTAGACAAAATAACCTGCTTCCGGATCTCGCCTATTTAGCCCACATACCTGATTGACTTTTGCCAAGGGAAGTTACCCGCGGCGAGAAGAACTATTTACAACATTCAAACCTTATATGTATTTAGGAAAAAATAGTTTTCGAATTCAAGTTTCTACAACAGAAATGACTCATTCCATTTCAACAAAACGTAAAATGTAAACCATTTATTAAACCATTTTAATAAGGGCGCTAGATATTTAATTTCCTTTAACCTACCCTGAACACATTCGAAACTTACGGTTCTAAGTAGACTATTACCTCACTTTTTGTTCTAGAGCTAGTCTACTATCCAGTACTGTTTTCGATGATAAATTACACAAAATATGTATAAAAGACTGGAAATAGTTTGGGGATAAGTGCACGGGCATTACGTGAAACATGCTGTTAACGGTACTGTGATAGTTGGTCATTTAAAAACCGCAGTGAACTGATGGAATAAATATTAATATTACTATAAAAAACGCAATGCGCTAAATGTTTCATAAAACATAACAAGACAAATTTTGATGCAAAGCATCAAAGGCGCTGCGCATGTTTTTGAAACATGATTTAAAGGAATCAGAGTCATTTTAGAATATCAGTAAACAACCTATCAACGGAAAAAACAAATACATTATGTTATATGTAAATGTTATCATAATAAGGAAAAACCACGTTACTACAGTTTAAACAAAAATGAACGAATCATAAAACAACCTTCCGTATAATGGTACGATGACGCCCATTAAACAAGGCTACAGCTCGTGGTCGTAGACGCTTTTCGACGCGACGAAACCCACGTGATTTTTTGTCTTTACTATTGGTCAGTTGTTAGCGATGCTTTACATAACTTTCATTGAGACCCCATGTATCGCATAGTTAGGTGAACGGTCTTATTTATAATGCCTACATTTTACTTTTAGTATGTAGTAATTAAAATGGGTTTTCTTAATTATTCACGTTGACAACATATGTATTTAAACTTCAAAATGTTTAGAGATAGCAAAACACTATCGAGACCTTTTTTCTGAACTTTTGATGAATCTGGCCGTAGGGTCCGTAAACAAAGCAATAAAAACCGTAACCTTCAAGTTTGTGGAAAAGTTATTAAATATCCTATGAATATGTCAAACGTTTTGAATTAAGGGTCGAAGACGTATGCATCTGGTTAGTATTTTTTGTAATCAGTTAATACTATTTATTTATTCATTATAGGGAGTTTGTTCAAACATAATACATAGTTTTTAATTACATAATAATGTTGGCTGCTCCCTATTCGATTATGCAACCCCATGGTACAAAATTAAAACCTATTCAATACTGACGCTGTGCTTCCGCACAGCGCCAATGAATGCATTTCAATGAGTGCGTTAGTGGCGTACTGGCGAAAATAGGGAGAACGAGCGAATGATGCAGACGGGCAGGGTAATGAGAGTTATTGGAGAAGAGAGGAGAGGAGAGCAGAGCCTCGATTCCGCATAAAAGAGCCGAGTTCCCGCAAAACAGTTACCCTCGGTGACGGATATTTCGATCTGAACCGCGTGCTTATGCTACTAGTATTATTTCGACCTGAACTGCGCGCTTATCGCATTAACTATCATTCTATACAAAAACTAGATTTACAATACACCTGGTGATATTGTAAATCTAGTTTTTGTATGAACGAATTTACAGGTGAACGAACATATAAACACAAATAGGTCGGTCGATGAGTGATGTCACTTTCGGTTGCTTTTGTAACTTGATAATCATAAACGAATTTCCTATACTGAAATATTGTCTGATGGGTTTTCATTCGGGTCTCGTATTTCTTCTGAAATGTAAATGTAGTTATTAAACTCTACGATAAGTTATATCCACTTTCATTTATAAAATGTAACACATGTGATAGGCTGCACTATTGATTGAAACCACGGACATGTATAGGTCTGTGTAAAAACTAACTAGTATTAGGCTAGCGTATCTGTGAATGATTTACTGAATACTGTTGATGAAAAAGTAAATGATTTAGTCTTAACCTTTGCAGAGTGATGTCCCTTGTTTGAACCGGAAATCAATACTACAAATAAAAACTTAGTAGAAAAATTAAATAAACTTTTGCTTTTCCTTGTCTCTCCAAAGGTAATAATTAAAAAAGAAATATGCTTCCTGTTTTATTATGCAATTTGTAAAATTGTTTTTGGAAAATTGCTAAATACACTGTCCCAAAGTGACCAAGTTTCGGATAGGTAGAGCATGTTCAAACTCGGTCAATTTGACACACAGTTGCTTATATATGTCAAAACAGTATATGTGTCAGGTACCTGTGGTTTGAGAGCTGCACTTTATTCCTCAGATTAGCCATGCTGTCATACCGACCAGCTAACCAATCAGAATATTAGATAGCATGAATGTCCTTAAAGACCTTTTTCAGTATAAAAAGGGAAAAAATGGTGTTTATGGTTGACACTGTCTCTTTTATGCATGTTTAAATTTAGGAAGTGGCTAGGTAGCTGGATCTATATCTGATCTGTTTTGTTTTTTCATTATTATTATGATTTTATCCGAGTCTGGTTTCTCTTGCTTGTTACAACCACATTGTAATATTTTATTAATTTTATTCCAAATTAAAAGAACATAGAAAAATTATGATAATTTAAATGAGATACATGTGCAACAAGTGCACAAAACTTTATTATGTCACAAACTGGAAAATCACTTGTTTCATATAGCCAAATCCGGGTCCGTATATAACACGGACCCTGGCCAAATGGATGATTTCAGATAGCTTAACAAATAAACAATGTACATGTATATAAAAAATATACTTTTTTTTTTGCACAAACTTCCAAACACATGACTAGAAACCAAGGTTGGGTGGTCAAAACCACCGCCGGTTTTAACCGGTTAAAACCGCCCCGGTCAATACTCCAAAAGTGGTAAATACCGGTCAATACTGGTAAATTTACTGTCAATTTAATGTTTTGTGAAAATATTTGGTTATTTTAATGCAAAAAATGAACTGATACTTAAAATTGGTAAAACAAAGATGATAGTCACAGCTAAATCCACTGGTCAATACATTGTACCTTCAAAGTGGTCAGTCAATATAGGTTTGTATTGGCTGTTAGGTCTATTGTGGTCAAATGGTAATTTTTGGTGGTCAGTTGAAGTAAAATACATTATATCCAATTTAGAATTCAAATAAATGAAATAAAAGAATTCATATAAATGATTAAAGGTATTGCTCTTAATGCTTCTGTTACATACAATGCAGGTTCCTCAGAAGTAAGGTTAAGATGGGCTGTTTGGTCAGTACTGGTCAATTGATACAAGAAACTCTTTGAACAAAATGATGTTTTGTAATGATGTTACTTTAAGTGTATTCATAATGTTGACATTGTCTCACTGGAATTACACAAGTGTGAAGTGTGGCAGGTTAATTGCTGTCAGGGCAGCCTAGGTGTGAATAACACCTCTGCAATGGGGTACTATTGTTTTGATAGCAAATATACCATTTCACCTGACAGTTTATCAGTCTCTTAGACCTATAGTTATGAATTTACCACAGTACAATTCATTTGGACTCAGTGAAAAAACATTATTCTCAACAAAATATTAAATGGTCAATATTATTATTTTATGTTTAAATTCACATGAATAAGCTATAAAGTTATTATGAAAGTTTACAAAGTAACCTAAGGAAGATTTAAGTGTATATTAGACATAATTTTTCAATCGACCAGTATTGACCGGTTTTAACCAGTATTGACCGCCGGCCCGGTCAATATGAGTATGGACCGGTCGATTGCCAATATTGCTAGAAACTTCCTCTGGTATCATTGAAACTGTCCTGTATTCAAGAATGAGCCCTATGTTTTTTTTTCACAAGTAGGGGAATTAGCGGGAGACACTCAAAATCCCCTTAGTCATAATCCCCTTGGTCCAAAAATGGCATAGTAGTCAGAATCCCCTTGATGAATTTTACAAGGTATTCATAATCCCCTTGATGAAATTTACAAGGTGTTCAAAATACCCTTGATCAATTTGACAGAGTATTCATAATCCCCTCAATTGGGTGGCTATAATCCCCTTACTCAATTTCTTATTTACTTCACTTTGATTACTGTAGTCTTTGTTATTATGAGACAGCAATGGTGTTGAGTAGGGAAATTAGCACATTTTTATGAGAAAGAAGTGTGAATAATTTTAGTTATTTTCAATGATTTACCATTGTGAAGTTAATGTAGAGACAAATAAAAACATTTAAGTAATACTTCACTTTGATTACTGTGGTCTTTGTTATTATAACACAGTGCAAAGGTGTTGAGTAGGGAATTTTTTATGAGTAAAGTAAAACTAGAGATGGGTTTACCACTTAAAAATTGCATCAATGATTTCAAAAGTTGTTTACATTATGCAAGTAAGATAGGCTTCACAAGTAAAAGGCAGCACACAATTTGTTATTAAATACTTTTTTAGCACATTTTGTCATATGACAATCTTCACAATTTTTAGGTGAAACCAATGGTTATATTCTCATATTGCCGCTCTGTTTTCAATAATTGTATATAACTGCAAGTGGGAAATGGTTGATATTCCCTCCAAAAAATGTAAACATGTAGCATATAGTTTGTTAAAATCACAATATGTACATATCATACTGTTTTAGCACTTTTCAAACACAGTCTACTCACTGGAAACAATTGAGTTTTTTATACCCCCCGAAGGCGGGAGATATTGGTAATGGTCTCCGTCCGTCCGTCCGTGTCTCCGTCCCAATTTTGTCCGGAGCATAACTCCAAAAGTACTTGAGGGATTTTCTTCAAACTTCATACACTGACAGAGCACATTGGGAGGAAGTGCAGTGTGCAAGAACAATAACTCTACCTTGTCTACTTTTAGAGTTATTCCCCTTTATCAGATTTATTTTAAAAGTTTTGTCCAGAGCATAACTCCAAAAGTACTGCAGGGATTTACTTCAAACTTAATACACTGATATAGCACATTGGTAGGCAGTGCAGTGTGCAAGAACAATAACTCTACCTTGCCTACTTTTAGAGTTATTCCCCTTTATCAGATTTACTTGTCCGAAGCATAACTCCAAAAGTACTTGAGGGATTTTCTTCAAACTTAATACACTGACATATCACATTGGTAGGTAGTGCAGTGTGCAAGAACAATAACTCTACCTTGCCTACTTTTAGAGTTTTCCCCTTTATCAGATTTACTTTTAAAAGTTTTGTCCAGAGCATAACTCCAAAAAGTACTTGAGGGATTTACTTCAAACTTAATACACTGATATAGCACATTGGTAGGAAGTGCGTGTGCAAGAACAATAACTCTACTTGCCTACTTTTAGAGTTATCCCCTTTATCAGATTTACTTGTCCAGAGCATAACTCCAAAAGTACTTGAGGGATTTACTTCAAACTTAATACACTGTCATAGCACATTGGTAGGTAGTGCAGTGTGCAGGAACAATAACTCTACCTTGCCTACTTTTAGAGTTATTCCCCTTTATCAGATTTACTTTAAAAGTTTTGTCCAGAGCATAACTCCAAAAAGTACTTGAGGGATTTACTTCAAACTTAATACACTGATATAGCAATTGGTAGGAAGTGCAGTGTTCAAGAACAATAACTCTACCTTGCCTACTTTTAGAGTTATTCCTCTTTATCAGATTTACTTGTCCAGAGCATAACTCCAAAAGTACTTGAGGGATTTACTTCAAACTTAATACACTGACATAACACTTGGTAGGAAGTGCAGTGTGCAAGAACCTTCTGGTAACTTCTTCCCAGCGGGGGATTGACCATGTGTAAGATGGCTCTTGTTTAATTCTTACAACACGTCCAATCACTGACAAAAATCTTCAAGTGACTTAACTCCTGTGTTATATTGAAGGCATAGGGCTTTCAATTTTTGTTGATGTGCCTTTGTGGCCTTCTTTCACCTGTTTCTGCTGCGGTTCACCAAGTTCACAGCGCAGAATGTCGCTGCCACCATAGTTGCATCCCTTCTAATATACTCAATGACAGTCCAAAAGAGAAGGGTTAGTATATCCAACAAGATGCTTAAAGGCGTTGTTCCAGGACTCACACTGGTTATTAGTGCTGTCTTGGTCTTGATGGACATTCCAAACTTCTGGAGGAAAGCAAGGCGCTGAGCGGCGGGTTCTCATAGTCCCGTTTTGCTGTTACAACTGCACAGAACGCACCATTCACGTAATTTGAGTCTCAACTTACTCTGTCAGGCACTGTAAGTTATCAGTAGCTTCTTCACAGAGCATCGCCATTGTCGTCTTTCACATCGTTGGGTGGCAGGAATGCAAGGTCATCAAGCTTTGCACACAATGTTTTCACTTTTATAATCTGTTTTTATATATATACAAATTGTATAAAATGTCTCCCATAAAATATATGTACAAGGGGATTTTGAATTCATCAAGGGGATTATGACTACTCTGTCAAATTGATCAAGGGTATTTTGAACACCTTGTAAATTTCATCAAGGGGATTATGAATACCTTGTAAATTATATCAAGGGGATTCTGACTACTATGCCATTTTTGGACCAAGGGGATTATGACTAAGGGGATTTTGAAGTACACTCGAAGTAGCTGTAGCCTTTCGGGAGGGGAAAACGTGATTTTTCAGTTTTAGGGGAAATGTATGAAAATGTCTTTCACTAAAAAACCCAAGTATCCCCACACCTTGAAAACGGAATTCCCTTGGAGCTTTCAGTTTCAGACTAGTACGACATGAACGTTCTTATTTTTTGTTTGTTTTTATTTCACCTGTTAAGACATATTCCTTTTAAAAGCAATGTCTGCATCATGGCATGACTGTATTACAACTGGACAGTTAGAGTCATGACATGATTGCTCAACATACCAGTATACTAGTTTGGTTTCAACTACAAAACTTTTTTTTAACCATAACTTAAAATATCTTTTTTGGTTGTGTTATTGTCAGAATTTTTGTAAAGGAAGTTTAATTGCTGGTGTAATCAATTTTCAGGAGATGTTTTCAGTTCAGACAGTGCATAATGCTGAGGATGAGGTCCATCCAGTTGATGTTCAATGTGCTAATGAAGTCCAGTCTATCTCAGAAATGACCTCGCATGACCTAGGGGAACATAACATTGGACAGGGTGAAGGTCATTCTCTTGAACAAGTTAAGACAGATGCAACATCAGTACAAGGAAGCTATGTATCTCTGCTTGCGGACATTGCAACTATAGAACAAAGTGATGACTACTCACACCAGCAGATTGTTCATGATATGCCAAGTTCAGTTGACTATGCAAATTCCAGTTACACTGGACAGGAGCAGATTCAAGCCTTGACTGAAACTGACTTGTCATCAAGTTTGCAAAATGATAATCTTGTTTCTTACCAACCTGTTCAAAACCAAAATATAGGGTACAATCTCAGTAATCCAGGTGGAACTGCAGCGGCTCTGCAGCAGTATGTAATTATTCAACCCATAGTGTCATCTTTTTTTACTGAGAACTCAGCCAGTGGTTCAAGTACTTTGATTCATTTACCAAACACGTCTGATAATCAGTTGAGTTTGGAGAGCAATAAGGAACTTGAAGATGCTGTTGCCAACATTACAGAGAAAGCAGCAGGTGATACTGAGGAACTTCCTAACAATGAAGTTTCAGCTGAAAAAAGTTTTCTTGTTAGTACAAATAGAAGGGGAGAAGTCAGAGATATACAAGTTGTACATGGTGACCAGAGTGTTGTGTTGCCAATGGGGGATGCAGATATTTCTGTGTATAAAAGAAAGAGTCAGAAGTCATTGAAGAAGAAACCGAAAACAATTTCATTCAATAAAAGAAAAGAATATTCTTCTCACCTTAAAAAGTTTTCTTTAGATGACTTGAATAGTACTGGAAAAACAAAAAAGGAAGTTTTTGAAGAGTATTTAGAAAAAAGTAAAGTGAAAAATGAGGCACAAGACAAGGTATTAGGTAAAGATGTCCATAGTAATAATGAAAACATTAGTTTTATAAATGAACAAAGTGAAGTGACAGCAGAAAATGAAAAACTCATAGCTGATTTTTCTGGTGTTGTCTATGAAGTTGAAAGTGAAGGTGCATTTAAATTAAGTAAACAATTTCATACTAATGAAGGAAGTGCTGAATTGAATTTAGACAAACTTGAAGAGAACATACATAGTAACTGTGATATTGAAAGTGAGACAGTTGAGGTGATTAAATGTTCAACAGAATCTGAACATTTAAGCCAAGATGTTGTTGTAAATGACCAAGCAGAAACTAGTTGTGTGAAGGAAGATAAAACTCAGGTTTCCTTAAAAGCAAAGAGTGTCAATACTGACACAAAAATAAAAACACGAAGTAAAAGTCTTGCAGTAACAGAGGCTTCTAGATCTAAAACTAGAAGGCAAGTAATGAAAGATAAGGTGGAAACACATGAAAGAAGGACACGGAAACAGTCAAAAGATGTAAAAGCTAATATGCAATTAGGCAAAGAATTAGATATGCACCAAAATGTTGCAATGAAGAGGAAAAAACAAATGCCACATGAATTGAAAAAGTCAAGAAAATTACCAAAATTAGTTAAGGTGTCTGATGAAAGTGATTCTGGTGAGGATATTATTGAAAGCAGAGTTTTAGAGGACTTTTGTACTTTTTTGGAATTCGAAAATAGGTGTGTCCTTCATCTAGAACCAGTAACTTTAAAACTTATCAAATCAAAAAAGTTGTTAGTAATTGAAATGGAGGTTGAAAATGACTTTACAGTAAGTTCAATAGAAAAAGGTGCCTCTACAAATGGGTTTACAAAACATTATGTGAACCTCTCACTACCAGAGATTGATGACAAGGATAGTGGTAACAAATCTCTTCAACTAAAACAGCAGAAATTAGAAAAACCAGACACAAGAACAAAGAAAAAGAAATCAACAAGTGTAAGAAATGTGAAAGAAAAACCTAACAAAGAGATAAGAAAATCCCATGTATCAATACCAGATACAGAAACACCTAATGGAAATGTAATATCCTCCTTCAAAGAAGAGTTGGATGATGAATTGGATGTGATAGAAAAATTGGAAAATGACATTAATTTAAGTGATACTGAAATCTTAGATACACATGAAGATGTCCAATTTGACAGGACACAAATTAACTCTAACTCCGAATCAACAGTTGATGAATCAAAACCAAATGCTGAAACTGATATATGCAATAAACATAAAACTAAAACTGGTAATACTGCTACAAAATCCAAACAGAAGAAAGGTGGTAGATCAGCTGAACAAAAGCAGGAGGAAGAAGAGAAGAGCATTAAAAAAGACACACAGGAAGATGCTTCACAGAAGAATTATACTGTTGTACTTTCAGAAGAAGGTTTGCATATTATCTACTTTTAATAATGTTTTAGAGACAATTATTATTATTATCCAAATCCAATTAGATTTTAAGTACTCTGTAGAATACACTACATGTACATTGTAATTAGCACAATTTGTTCTTCTTTATTGTGAATTTGTAATGCAACCAAATATCTATAAGTACCTAGATGCTAAAATTACCTAGCTCAGGCAATAATTAAGTTACTAGACACGTGCGTTTTAGATTAATGAACTATTACCTGTCAATACAGCATAACATTAAACCTTCACAGTATAAATATATCTAGTCTCAGTTTTAAATGTGTTCTGGAAATTAGGTTTCCAACATGTGGAGCAAACATTTTTTGCCACGTAAAACTGGGCAGCTTGTAGTAGTTGCGTGTTAAATAATAAGTATGAATGTCTTTGTACTTGTAAGTGTCAATGTTTGTAAATCCTTTTACAAATGGCAGTCTAAATTTTAATCACACCACCTGTATGTTTGCATAGGCATTACTACTTCTCATATACAGTGTAGCTTGAACATTTTGAATTGCCATTTGTAGCAATTTTTGAAAATAAATTTTTACTCAAAAGGGATTCTCAATTTCTCACTTGTTAACTACTTTTTAACCTTCACTGTATCTTCTTTAATACGAAATACAGTTGAAAAATAGATACGTTTTTAGCTCTCAACGAGGCTTTACATTTATATCTTCAAATGTAAATTCCTGCCTAATCATTTTGTATACTACATGTTAAGATAAATGTAAAATTTTAAGACTATGACTTCATGTACATTACAAAAAATGCACTGATGTACAAATTTTGAAACTGCATTATGGGTGAAAAATCAGTATGCTAGAATCTCTTTATTGTTACATGTATTTTCTTCTATCGCTTTCAGTCGCGATGTTTGTTTTCAACTGCGACATTGAAAGTATTTTCGGCTTTTTGTTAAAAGGATTTTACTGGTAAGTTCTTAGTCTGTTTCCAGTACAAATGTACTGTATTAGGATAAAAATATTATCTTTAAAAATTAGCAGTAATCAACTTTGTGATGTAAATTATCAGATATATTTAAGTTGACATCAAACTTCAAAATTAAAAAAAAAAATTTCAAGTAGAACATGTAGAAATTCTTAATTTCTCCACCAGAGAAATGTTTGGTTTTTTTTTTCTCAAAAATTGTTGCAAATGGCTTTCAAGACTTACAATTACCACATGAACTTTTTGAGACTTGAGGCATACATGTAGTTCTCATTCAATTTATTTTCTGACATTTGATGTACTTCGAAATGTATTATGTTAGTGATACATTGTACATGTTTTAATAAATACAACTGGTTTAGACTTTTAAAGCGACTGCACTCCAGATAGACAAGTTACGCTAAAAAAAGAAAATTTTCAATTTCAAGAAAACAATTGTCATTACTGTATCAGGGGCATTGTATTATGATAACGAGACAAGTTTTCTAACAAAAGAAACAATTAAAATGTTTTGTTTTGCTTACTTTTATTGTAGAATATATCACCCCGTGACTAACGGGGTGGGCTCTTTGGTATATCAATATTTTTAACTCGCATCAAATCAGCTGACTCCATAGCGTAGTAGGTTAAGCCGCTGTAAATTTTTTGTAAGCGTAAAGATCCGAGTTCAAACCCTGGCTCGGGTAAATATTTTTTTCTGCCTTTATTTTTAGCTCTTACACAAAGAAAATAATCTTGATGCTGACAAATTGAATATATATTGATTTTACCAAAAAATTAAAATTTACTAAGAATTTGGAGTGCAGTCGCTTTAATCCGGCTTTCTTTCAATTCTTTAAGTAGAGTTGCGGCCCTTTTCAACTTTTAAAGGATTTTGTGTATTTTTCCTTCAGGTACACGCATGTTTATGTGTCCAGTGTGTGGCTATACGTCTAAGTACCCATCAAATGCACGGAAACACATATATGAGCACACAGCAACAAAAGACTGGATATGTGAGATATGTGGGATGAGCTTCAAAAGTAACAACAATCTGCAGCAGCACCAGTACGTTCATCAGAAGGACCGACCTTTCCCATGTCCTCTGTGTCCACAGAAATTCAAAAGTAACTATTCTTGGATGAATGTTATACCGTATACCCCAGTTTAAACGTCCTGTGGCTTTACATTTTTGACCCAGGGTGCGAATATTCCAGACCGAAATGAAAAAAAAATTAATTGGTTGACCCAGGGGTGGGTTATTCCAGACCCAGATGAAAAATTTAGTGCTGTTAAATGAAAGTTAGTGTGATCGGTTCTATTATTTACTGGATGAATCAATGTTGATAAGGATTACTGTGTTCATATGCCTGTCTCAAGACCTGTTAAGTCTTTTTTTTCTTTTAAAAAAAGCGGGTGTTTATTGGGGTCAGGGCGTTTAAATGGGGGTATACGGTACTGGTACATTACTGTCAGCAGTGTGACAGTCATGCTGTTAGTATTTGTTAATGATGTGTATTTCAGTTTCTTGGCTGTTGTAACAACCCTTTCTTTTGGCGAGACTGAACAACTAGCACTTTCAATCTTCAGCTAGAGTTTGACCTCTCCCTCCCCCCCCCACCCCCATGAAGGTCAGTGACTTGGACTTGGCCCTTTTGACAGTTTTCTAGCCTGGCAATGTGCTAGAACTATTAAGATTACCAGGAAATACTTTTAAAATCTTCTTGTCCAAAATAATGAGGCCCAGAGCTTAAAAAACTAGAGAAAACTGTGACATTCTGTGTAGCTTTACTTCTGTCAAAAATATTTTTGTCATTTCAGGTAACTCTGTGCTCAAACAGCATATCCAGCGACATATAGGTTTGAAGGCTTACGTGTGTGAATATTGTTCCAAGGAGTTTGTCACCAAAGGAGATCTAAACAAGCACACCCGTGCTCACACTGGTACCACTCCGTACCACTGCAAAGATTGTGAAAAACAGTTCGCAGACATCAGTTCACTGTACAGACATACAGCACAGAAACACAGCTCCGCTCAGCTCTATGTTTGTTCTATTTGTAACCAGCAATATACAAACAAACTGTCAGCACTGAGTCACTTAAAGAAATGTCATTCTGATACTATTGTGGGTACAAACAGAGAAAAATTGGAAAGTTTATTGACTAGTGTGCAGATTATGAATGGAGATTTACCTGCAACAGACGATGTTCATATACAAATGTCTTGTGAAAATCTGCCAACAGATGAACTAGGCTCAATTGTTGACAGTGTAACAATATTGTAGGTGTTAATGAAGTTAACAAGCAAGGTGTCTGATACATTTATATATAAATCTTTCTAAAGGCTGAAAGTGTTTGCAAGAAAAATACAAAATGTAATTCCATAAACTTAAGTTTCTTCTGTTCTGTACTGTAAATTTTGCGTTATGAAAATTTCGCGATTTGTGAACAGACAGACTTATTGACGAATCTTCAATAAGCGAAAGGAAAATTATCTAATAGTAAATCTGTGCGAACTGAATCTTACATGAGATTTTTAAATTAGTGAAGTGGAAATTTTGCAACAAATCATTGCACATATGACCCAATTTACAGTATGCCACAACTAAACAATGATTTGGCATGGAGTGGAATATACCAGTTATTTTGCCCTTTACTACTTCTAAGTTCTTGTAACACACTGTAAATTGGCTAATTTTCGTGACAATTTAATTTTTGCTGTTTTTGCAAATCTCTGTATTTTGCTACATATTTAAGAATGTTGCGAAAGATTAATTTCACATAGATTTAATGTATTTTAGTAAAAGCAACATTGCTACTGAAAGATTCCTAAGTATGTCCATTTATACAAGGTTAGTAGGTCAGTGGAACTGTCGTGGCGCAGTGGTAGCGCGTTTGATACCCAACCCATATATAGCCATATGTCCTAATGCAAGACACAAATATTTCCACATTGCCTCTCTCTCTTCGAGGTTGATTCCATCTGGAATGGGTCTTGAGAGCGTTTAATCTAAGTTGTAAGAACTTGTTTCGCACTCGTGAATAAATAAATTAGTATAAAGGTAAAACAGATACAAGGTCAGTCATTTACCAATAGTCTGATTTAAATGTTTTTGATATCGGTTCTGGCATTTGGTGATTTTGCCAAAACAAAATGTTGGCCCCTCTCTCCTTGAATTACTTATGTACATAATGTATTATGACATCAATTTCCCAGACACAACGCTCGGACGCTTGTTTTTGATAATTCATCTTTGATAAGTTTGCATAATAAAAATAATGACAAACTAATTTTGTTGGTTTAAAGACACAGTTGGTCTCCTTTACATATACATATTGTATAGTATGTGTTGTAAAATGCATTGGAGTACCCACCTTAAAATTAATGTCACACTTTGAGGTGAAAGACCAGGGGATCCTTCATATTTGTATAGTATATACATATAACTTTATGGACATATAGCATTCACATATTGCTTAATTTGCTTTATGGACATATAGCATTCACATATACATGTAGCCATATCTGTAGATACACTTGGGTTCAATTGTCTCACTGCAATTACAGCTGTTGTTGCTGTATAACATAATTGGCTTATTCAACTTTAAAAATTCAAAAGTAAATCCAATAAGCATCTGTTAATAAAACTTAATCAAACTAGGATGTATGGTCTTATTAAGAATGTAAAGTCTTGTTAACGTACTGTGGTTTATACTTGAAAAAGATCTATCTGACTTGTGCATATTTAAATTCTGGTAAGATGGATGATTTGGGGTCTCTGTGGTCCTAGTGTAAATTTCTTTAATTTTCCTGATTTCATAAAACCAAACCAGACTGGTAACTAAAATACATGTGGAGGTGTAGTGATAGCACATTCACTTTGGGATAGGAGGGTCCTAGGTTCGTTCCCCATCAGTGCCACAGGGTCGTGTCCTTAGGCAAGACACAGATATTTCCACATTGTTTCTCTCTCTCTCTCTCTCTCTCTCTCTCTCTCTCTGTCTGCGAGATTGATTTAATCTGAAATGAGTCTCAAGAGTGAGGAGTCTAAGTTGTAAGAACTTGTATCTCAACTGAGAATAAATCAATTAGTATTAATTAAATATATGTAAGCTGTAATTTGTGTTCTCCTACATGTATGATATAGACAATAATTGCATATCAGGTATGACAATTGATGTGAAGACACCACTAACAAGTTTATTTTTTTGTCAGGCAGATTTGATGTGTTCAGGAATATGCACATACAATTACATGTTTTTTGTTTTGCATGTTCATTTTGTATCCTCTGTTATTTTGTTGAGCAATTAAAACATTTTACATTGTCTCAGTGCAGCTTCATTTTTCTGCACGGATGTAAATTTCATATAAAGTTCATAAAAAAACAACATCCGAAATGTAGAATTGACCCTTAGCTCAAATCAGTTAACTTTTGCTTTTACCGGTAGAAACATACGGTTAGAATACTAGTCATCGAAAAAATGGAGTAACATAAATTTGTAGCTCTCAAGTAGAAACTAGGACTCTTCCAATCAGTCATTGAGCAGAGTTCATACCTATTAAATACAGGTTTAAACTACACGTGGGCTGCAGTATTGGGATCACTCCCCATTCAGCGTCCGTCGTATGTCGTTCATCCACCATTTTTCAAACGACCACTCAGCTAATGATGATGAAACTTGGCTGGAATTTTCTTTCTGTGTAGCTGTATCCAAGTTGTTAAAAAATAATATTCTGTGCAGAACTCTGATTGCCATGGCAACTGAAAGGAAAAATTTGTAAAATCTTCTTGTCAAAAAATGCAATGCTCAGAGCTTAGATATTTTGTGTGTGACATTATCTAGCGGATTTCTACAAAAAAAATCAAATTATAACCATTGGGTCATAATTGCCCAACACCATTAGGTCTAGAGCTTTAGATAGTTGGTATGTAGCATCGCTAAGTGGTCCCTTTACAAAGATTGTTCAACTTATGTCTTGCCCAACCCTAGGGGTCACTTGTTGAATGTTAACAGTCATTAGAGAGTTCCATGTTACCACGGTTACATTCTACAGCTTTCATTTCTCTATTGGAAAATGGAAATATTATCAGGTGAACGCTCTAGTGCAAATGTGACCCTCTTGTTTCAATTACTAGCACCCAGTTTCAATTCCAAACAAGAACTGCCAAAGCAACAACAGACAAAGTGTCATGAAGATTGAAAATTAGCAGTAAAGAATGGTTTCCATCTTGATCACACGACCACTTTGACCCCGCATGATCCAAATTCAGTTATCAGGACTTGTATCTGACTAAAATTTCGAATTGACGTATTGTCATCACTACATGTATATGGCCCTGGCTTAAAGAGCTTTCGGCTAAGGTGGCAAGGTCATGAAGTAGTGATAGTGAGCATGCTGTATTAAGTACTATTATATAGACGCAGGGATCTCATATCTAATGAATCCTGACAGACGTAACTAACCATTTCAGGGAAGAGAATGTATCGATGTGAAATGTGTGGGAAGGAGATGTCTATTCGCCAGAACATGGACGTTCATGTAAACCAACATACCGGACTGAGGCCGTGGCAGTGCGAGGTTTGTGGACTCCGGTTCAAAGGACCGTCAAATCTCAGAGCGCATATGCACCAGCACGAAGAAGTGATGCGATTTTCATGTGCCATCTGTTTCAGGAAATTCAGAGGTTTGTCTTGTTTCGCCAAGTTAGAGTTATGTCTTTAATATGGCAGCGGAGCAGTCAAAAGATTAAAATGTCTTTAACGTTTCTCCGCCGTTTTACTGTAACTTCTATGTCTGTGCTATTCAAACAACAATAAGCGAAACGACAAAAAAGGCACACCTTCCAAATTCGGAAAAGTGAAAATTCATATATGTTATATTAAACTGAGAATCGGCTTCATTTCAGATGGACATGCAGTTGAACAAAATACCTTTATTATAAATAGATCTATATTTTTAACAATATTAGAATCGTGTGCAATTCAGAGCTTGTGCAACTTTTACATTTTAGAGTCATATATTTGTTTTCAGACCGAGGTACTTACAGGCAACATCTAAAGCGCCATCTAGGAGAGAAGAAGCACGTGTGCGAGCATTGTGGAAAATCTTTTGTGATATCCTCGGACCTCAAGAAGCACATTCGTACACATACAGGAGAGAAACCTTTTAAGTGTTCGGTGTGTGGACAACAGTTCAGTGACGGAAGTAGCCTCGTGAGACATGAAAAAATGCATTCGGCAAAATTTAGGTACGAATGTGGCGCCTGTAGGCGGCAGTATTCTCGAAAAGATCTCTGCAAGAAACATATCAACAAGGCTCATTGTGACATAGGTCCAGTTGAAGTTAATCAAGTTAGTATTGAAGATGATAGGCAAATACCTAGAGACATAATTAAAACCACACGAAACCAAGACGTCCATCCGAACAAAACGCAAAGACCCTCGAGAAAGAGTTCAAACAGGGAGACAACTCCGAATACCAAGGTTAAAAAGTTAAAGAAATCTTGGCAGACGTTAACAGAAGAAGCTTCTAAAAGATACAAGGAACATTCAATTCAAAACCTGTCCGGAACAAGTCAGTACGGAGAATATTCTCAACCAGTTGGACCGACATTTAGCATCATAGAATATCAGCCCGTTCCGACTTTATACGGGAATGTGAACCAAAAGCTCCCTGAACAGAAACAACAGATACCTGTGTATGGCAGTCAGGACGTGATTGCCCAACAAGGACCTCTAGTCTATCAGTCGTATCTGGCAGAACCTGGCAGATTCTGATGTTTTCGGACATAACACACGTGGACAATTTTTACAAAAAATACGAGTAGAATATTTTATCAAAAAGAAAACGGCGATATAGAATTTGAATCTCTTCTAAACATGTGTATTTTCTTTAAAGATTAGTGAGTAGATGATTTCATTTCTTTAAGGTAGTTCTGTTTGTGTCTCACTAAACAGACCTTGTTCTTTGTCCTGTTGAAAACATGATTACATTTGTTTATCTGCACCATCAAATCATGTCTTTATTAATGCCATTCTGGCCAGATGGCCGCGTTTATGCTGTTCCGTCCTTCCCGTCCGTCTGTCCATTCGCAATTCATCTTCCACAAGCATGCAGCTATTTTGATATACATTGTAACTTCACATAATGGTTACCCATACCTCAAGGGTGTGTCGTGCACAACCAGCCACCTACTCCAATTTGGGGCGCAAACACTATTTAATATGATTTAATTTCCGGTCTATATCTTGCATATACATGACAAGTGTAACCCATACCCAAAGTGTGTGCAATGCACAAGAAACGGCCACCTACTCACAAGGCCAATGTCACACTTACTACAATTTGGTTTTCGGTCTGTTTCTTTCGTATGAATGGACCGATTTTGAAATAATTTCAAACAATTGTACCCATCCCCCAATGGTGTCTCATGCACAACAAGCCATTGCCAAGGTCAAAGTCACACTGATTTTACAGGCAATTTCATTTCCGGTCTGTATCTTCCACATGCATAGACTTAAGGGCTTAACTCTGTAAGTGTTATATTGCAATATTTCCTGTCATTTCCTCAGTTATTTTTAGTGCATGGACCAATTTCGATATAACTTCACAGGAGCGTTAACCATGTGATGAAGTTGTGTCGTGCACAACACCCAGCCACCTACTCCCGAGGTCAAGGTCACACATAGGGCTCAAACCCTTTCACATATTGTTGTATTGCAATATTTACTGTCCTATGTGCAGCTTGTCTATGCATGGACTGTAGTTCCACAAGTATTACCCGTACCATAAGTATTTGTCCCAAACAACACCCAGCTACATTAGATATGGTATGATATGATATGATATGACATATTTTATTATGAAATAAGCTATGTATACATCTTTATCTATATTATCACCTGTACACATAAACAAATATAGCAGTGAATGAACTGTGATTATACTCTCCTCATCATTTTCATTGTACACAGGGGACTATTTATTGCATGGCAATACCTTGTCAACTTGTTTATATAATGTATTTATAGTATGTACTTATATGCATACTTAGAGAAATAATTTTATTTGAACTTGATTTTATAGAAAAGGTGTTGCTCGTAAGCTCTTGTTTGAGATATATTTAATATATATTTATAAAGCATACAACATTTATAACGCAAAATAAAGCTACATATATTATATAATAAATATATATGTGAATAAACATAAATGTGTAAAAGCCAACTGTCTGTTTTACATACTGCGTTCTGTTGCAACAGGGTCGTTCACATATTTTGAATCCTCTGTACGTTTTAAATTTTATTAAAGGGTATTCGTGAACAAAAGCACAATTCTATGAAAGAACATACTTTTTATGAAGTGGCTATGTTCAAATGTCCGTCACAAGACTATAGTTTCCCGTAGTGAAAATAAATGATCATAACCGAACTGTTACAGATAAAAAGAAAGCCTGGCAAATAAGAAAAGGGAACATTTGAGCTGCTACACACTTTAAAAGCACTTAGTCCTCAAATTGCACTCTTGTCATGTTAAATGTTCACACATGTGTTGTAACGGCATAATTATGAAGATAAAAAAATGACTACCGTGTTGTAACGAAAAGAACAATGTGTAAGGTACCTCAGAAGACTGCTTCCTATTTAAAGGGTGCAGGTTTAACTCTCTCAACATTCACTGACACTGAAGCGAGGCTCTCCGTGTACAAGCTTTCCTGTGAAGAGAATGAACAGAACAGGACAGACATTTTATTTATAGGTCAGACTTAACATCAACAGTACCTCGTCTTTTATGTACACAAGAAGATGTACATTATAGCAGCTTATATTCTGCCATTATTTATTCACATCAAATGATTTTTTTTTTAAAGAGAATGTAGTTTAACACAAAAAATTCTTTCGTCCGTTTACCAATATCAGTAAAACAATTCACAATTTGAACTTTTTCTGACTTTTCCTGTAGTTCGTGACAAAAATCCGGTGCATAGAATGACCGAAAAGACCGAAAAACAGTTTATGAAGACCGAAAACAACTCTTTTTTTAAAAAGAGTATGTATAACTTACAGTTTAAATGAAGAAATTTGTAAATGTTGTATTACAAATTAAGTAAAAAGATCGAAAAACAAATATTGCAGACCGAAAACATTCTGAATTAGCACTCCAGATTTTCAAATGGATGCGGCACGGGAACTTATCAAAACAGACAAAAAATAATTCACTACATGCAAATTCCTTCATTTATTTAATACTTAGTACTTAGGTTATTAATCGTACATTATCTTTTGTAAAAAAAAAGCCAAAGGAGAGGACGGACACCTTTTTACACTTAATAGTTATGTCTGCTCAGGGTTAATGTTTTTTGCATTTTTTAATAATAATTGTATTCTTATAATGGCAAACCGTCATAACAAGACTATTATGGAACTGCGTATATCGTATGTGTAGGCCTTCATACAGACGCAGACAAATTAAAGACACTGATGAAGATACAAGGAAATCCGAGTACCAAACCTTAGCTCTTTACGAATAGACCCCTTGGGTTTTTTGACGTGCCCGATGTATAGCACCAGTACACGCATGACTACCTCAAGGTTTCTAACAAGTTCATCTCTTTGTGGGTCGGATACACTGAGAACCGTGGACCTCCCGGGTGGTTGTCCAGAGCGTTAAAACCACTTGTCTCAATACCAAGTTTATATAACAAAATATACAGTTTGCTCCTTCAACAACAGTCAGAATAACTGTCAAAATTGGTCATGTGACCCGAACCCACTATGACTATATTAGGACGTGCGAGACATTGCGTATTTGGTTACTATATGACAATCGAGTTCACTCGGATATTATGGTCACTAAACAAAGAAGACGTCACTGACGTCATAGTATATTGACGTCGCTCAATAGCAACAACAATTTGCAAACAAAAGCTGATATCGGAAATGAAATTTTCACTCCTGTATTAGAAATGGCTTCTGAACGTCCTAGATGTTTTGCTTGGTGTGTTAGTTTGAAAAACGCTTGCAATGAACGGGTAAGTAAATAGTTTTCCTATATTTATTATCAGATCTACAGTTTATCTTCTACGTCGTTGGAAGTTAATTCGTTTTGTTAAATTTTGTCACGAAAATTTGCAATTATATCATTTCATTGATATTCTGTTAGTCTTAAAAAGTAGATCTACATCAAACAGTTTCAGCTTTATAGGTTTAAACTTATTTTATAGCTGAAAATTAAAACAGACAATTAACGACATAAAATCAGCAAAGGGCCGGGCCCAAAATTTTGTCAATATAGGAATAACTGTTTTGTAATTTTGATATTTGCGACTGTATATACGGTTTTTAATGGTCGCAAATATTTTTAACGGCGACGGCGTTAGCCGGAGCTGTTAAAACTGTTTGCGACCATTAAAACAGTATTTCTAACGCAGAACCGATGTAACGTCGTTTCTGATTGGTGACGTCGTTTAAATTTGCGACTATTAAATAACGTATATATAGTCGCAAAATTCGAACGGCGTGTTAATTATCGCATTTAAACACATTGTGCGTTAGAAAAGGGATAACTAATTAGTGATTTTGATATTTGCGACCGTATATACGATTTTAATGGTCGCAAACAGTTTTAACAGCTCCGGCTAACGCCGTCGCCGTTAAAAATATTTGCGACCATTAAAAACCGTATATACAGTTGCAAATATCAAAATTACAAAACAGTTATTCCTATATTCTAACGCAGTACAGATGTAACGTCGTTTCTGATTGGTAGCGTCGTTTAAATTTGCGACTATTAAATAACGAATATATAGTCGCAAAATTCGAACGGCGTTTTAATTATCGCATTTCGACACATTGTGCGTTAGAAAAGGGATAACTATTTAGTGATTTTGATATTTGCGACCGTATATACGATTTTAATGGTCGCAAACAGTTTTACACCGCTCCCCCTCCGCGACGCCGTCGCCGTTAAAATTATTTGCGACCATTAAAAACCGTATATACATCGCAAATATCAAAATTACAAAACAGTTATTCCTATAATACTGTCGCAAATTTCAAAATCACTAAATAGTTATCCCTTTTCTAACGCAAAATGTGTCTAAATGCGACAATTAAAACGCCATTCGAATTTTGCGACTATATATACGTTATTTAATAGTCGCAAATTTAAACGACGTCACCAATCAGAAACGACGTTACATCGGTACTGCGTTAGAACATTAGTTAACGGCTCTTCATTTAAGGACACTACTTTTAAGTCTGTTGTATAATAATTATCATCAACGTTACATGTACAGCAACATAGTACATGTATATATATACGTATAGGTTATAGGTCTATATTAAGGAATAACATAAAGATGGCGTATTCCTTTATGTTTATATATGTGTGGAAGTTGCAAATATGTGTGGAAGTTGCATGTGGTTGTGGTTAGATGAAAAAATGGGTGTAGGTACTGGTAGTAAATGATATGAAATGAAATAAAGGGGGAAGTCTGATTTGAAAGGATCTATCTTAAATCTATTAGACGTTTAAATTAATTTTTGCATAGAAAGAGGTATCAAATCAGTTTCAAAATGATGCACGTTAATGTCCAATGGGAGAAATGTTCTGATTTTATATAAAAAAAAAATGCGCCTGATTATATTCTCGACAGGTGACCCACATTCACTTTGGGGATTACTTATTATAGGAATAACTGTTTTGTAATTTTGATATTTGTGACTGTATATACGATTTTTAATGGTCGCAAATATTTTTAACGGCGACGGCGTTAGCCGGAGCTGTTAAAACTGTTTGCGACCATTAAAACCGTATATACGGTCGCAAATATCAAAATCACTAAATAGTTATCCCTTTTCTAACGCACAATGTGTCTAAATGCGATAATTAAAACGCCGTTCGAATTTTGCGACTATATATTCGTTATTTAATAGTCGCAAATTTAAACGACGTCACCAATCAGAAACGACGTCACATCGGTACTGCGTTAGAATAGATAATGTCTAGACAAGTCATTATTCTGGTATCAAGTAATGTTTAGGAACGGTGGATCTTCAATTTATACTTAATAATATTAAAGAATATAAAGAATGTTTAATATCAATTTAAGACAATTCCATAATTGAGCAAATGATTGAATAAACGAGTTATTAAATAAATGAGTTCTTTTAGTCAATTCTGCATAGTTGTCACTATTTCTTAACGTATAGTTGCTAGTTTCATTTACAAGTGGTACAAGTGGAGAAAATATGTCAGTAAAATATGCAGGAAATATATTGTTTAGCTGTATATGATTAGTAAGTACATGTATTTCGAGCATAAACTCTTCCATTGACTTAAGAGATTCAAAAAGTTTCGTTTTTACATTCTTAAATGAGAATATGTATCATTTTTGTCTGATGACTACTGACTTAAGAGATTCAACTATTTAAGTACACGTATCTTATCCACAGTGGGCGCGGTTCCGAAACAGATTTCGGAGGCGGTTCTACGCTACAAGAGGCAGACCAGTTGACCAATCAACAATACTGAATGAGACCGGTGCACCTGACATGATAGTATCTAAAGTGCCTTACATATCCAACAAAGTGGCACCCAGCAGCATGTCCCCAAAGACCAAAGTCACAGGTTGTCAAGTTTTTTTTACTAAATAATTTACAGTGTAGATTCTACTTAGATCTTGAAATATGCAGATACATGTATTTATTTCTGATATATGTGACCTGAAAGGTATTTAAAATTTCGAACTCGCAACGTCTTAAAAGTACATATGGTATTCTTAATAATTCATATCAAGAGCTCGTATGCAACTCTGTCTGTTTTTCCGTCGGAACATCAAGACCGTCGGCTATGTAGTGTGTGACATCATGCGCGACGTCATAACATCACAGAAATTGGAAAATATTGAAAGTCCCTCGGCGCAATTTACACCAGTTACGTAATATTGCTAAATCTGTTAAGTCGTTAAAATTTCATTGTTGGTAGAGTACCGTTGGTGAAGCTTGAAAAGGCTTTGAGAAAAAAAAAAATTACACTAAGTTTCTCGGCGTGCCACTGTCACACACGGGAATTTATAGAAAGCGGCTCATTAGCACGACCATTTTGTCGTCGAAACATATAGCCTACATTTCATGTGTGTGTATTTTTACTGCAATAATATATGTTCACCTGTATTTTGCACGTGTGTATCCATGTGAATAAAATACCGACACCTTATATGCGCGTCATTTTGGAAACATTTTCATTTTTTTATTAGCTCGACTATTCGGAGAATATGGAGAGCTATTACAGTCACTTGTGCGTCGGCGTCGGCGTTGCTTCTTTGGTTAAAGTTTTGCCTGCTAAGTACTATCATGCACATATCTCAGTAACCACTTATGATATTGACTTGAAACTTTGTTCATGTCTTTAGGGGTGTCATACAATCAAGGCAGATAACTCTTGTATAAATTTAGTACAAATTATGGCCCTTGTTTGACTTTGAAAATTTGGTTAAAGTTTTGCCTGCTAGGTACTATCATGCACATATTTCAGTAACCACTTATGATATTGACTTGAAACTTCATTAATGTCGCTAGGGGTGTCACACAGTCAAGTCGGATAACTCTTGTATAAATTTAGTACAAATTATGCCCCTCGTTTGACTTTGAAAATTTAGTTAAAGTTTTGCCTGCTAGGTACTATCATGCACATATCTCAGTAACCACTTATGATATTGACTTAAACTTTGTTCATGTCTTAAGGGGTGTCATACAGTCAAGTCGGATAACTCTTGTATAAATTTGATACAAATTATGGCCCTTGTTTGAATTTGAAAATTTGGTTAAAGTTTTGCCTGCTAGGTACTATCATGCACATATCTCAGTAACCACTTATGATATTGACTTGAAACTTCATTAATGTCTCTAGGGGTGTCACACAGTCAAGTCAGATAACTCTTGTATAAATTTAGTACAAATTATGGCCCTTGTTTGACTTTGAAAATTTGGTTAAAGTTTTGCCTGCTAGGTACTATCATGCACATATCTCAGTAACCACTTACGATATTGACTTGAAACTTTTTTTATGTCTTAAGAGGTGTCACACAGTCAAGACAGATAACTCTTGTTTAAATTTAGTACAAATTATGGCCCTTGTTTGACTTTGAAAATTTGGTTAAAGTTTTGCATGCAAGGTACTATCATGCACATATCTCAGTTACCACTTATGGTAGTTATATCAAACTTAGCAATAGTGTTCAGGGGTAAATTTTGTATCAAACAATTAATTTACCAAAAATTAAATCTATAGTTATAGATTTTGACTTTTTTTATGATTCAACTTTCCTAGTTTATACTTAATAGTTAGCAGAATTTTGTTTTGCTATTACACTGATAAAAGTTTTGTTTTATTAGCAAACACCCACAATAGTCGAGCTTGCTGTCTTATGGACAGCTCTTGTTTTCTCTTAGAATTCATTTTCTATATTTTGGAAGCCGGTGGTTCAACGAAAAATTTAATTAAAATGTAGATAGGCTAGCGGATTCAATCGATATGTTAAACAATAACATTGTGTTGTTCTTTCAACTCACCTGGGACAAAGTGATCAAAATCACTGTGAGAAATGCTCTCTGAACAATACTCACGTTGAGAAGTGCTCACTGAACAGTGCTCGCTGTGAGTAGTGCTCACTGAACAATACTAACTGTGAGTAGTGCTCACTGAACAAAGCTCACTGTGAGTATTGCTCACTGAACAATACTCACCGTGAGTAGTGCTCACTGAACAAAGCTCACTGTAAGTAGTGCTCACTGAACAAAGCTCACTGTGAGTAGTGATCACTGAACAATTCTCACCGCGTGAGTATTGCTCACTGAACAAAGCTCACTGTGAGTAGTGCTCACTGAACAATACTCACGTTGAGAAGTGCTCACTGAACAGTGCTCGCTGTGAGTAGTGCTCACTGAACAATACTCACTGAACAAAGCTCACTGTGAGTAGTGCTCACTGAACAATGCTCACCGTGAGTAGTGCTCACTGAACAAAGCTCACTGTGAGTAATGCTCACTGAACAATACTCACCGTGAGTGGTGCTCACTGAACAAAGCTCAACGTGATAAGTGTTCACTGAACAAAGCTCACTGCGAGTAGTGCTCACTGAACAATGCTCACTGTGAGTAATGATCACTGAACAATGCTCACCGTGAGAAGTGTTCACTGAACAAAGCTCACTGTGAGTAGTGCTCACTGAACAAAGCTCACTGTGAGTATTGATCACTGAACAATACTCACCGTGAGTAATGCTCACTGAACAATACTCACTGAACAAAGCTCACTGTGAGTAGTGCTCACTGAACAATGCTCACCGTGAGTAGTGCTCACTGAACAATGCTCACCGTGAGTAGTACTCACTGAACAAAGCTCACCGTGAGTAGTGCTCACTGAACAAAGCTCATCGTGATAAGTGTTCACTGAACAAAGCTCACTGCGAGTAGTGCTCACTGAACAATGCTCACTGTGAGTAATGATCACTGAACAATGCTCACTGTGAGAAGTTTTCACTGAACAATGCTCAAGGTAAGTACTGCTTATTTAACAATACTCATTTTAAGAAGGGACCACTGAAAGATGCTTACTATGTCTTACGTATAAAACAGAAAAAAAACATTGCGATTATTTTAATATGAAGTATTTGAAGTTTCTAGAAATATACTTTGGAATGGTATGGTAAAAGAGTGACCGTGCGACCTTATACACGCATCACAAATGGACTCCCGCTTTTCAACGAAAACGGGAAAAAAAAAACTTTAATAACCTTGTATGCTTCCCCTGCGGGGATTTGCAAACTGGATAACAAGTTAAATTTTGTATATACCATCGAACCTTTTATTACAGTATATATACCTAACTGAAGTGACATTTCAAAGAGTAGTCAAGTTTCGAAATAAGTAAATATTGAGGCTTGACAATAAATGTAAATAAATTATTTAAGAAATTTGGCCATTTAAATCTTTAAAATGTGAACAAAAAAACTTTCTCTTAGTTTTTAAAGCGGTTTTATTGTCCTTGAACGTATTCTATACGTATAAACTAGCAATTCTCACCTTACATTTCATTGTATACAATGGCAATATAAATGTATTTTTATCTCAATTATTCAAACAACGTTGTCAAAAACGTGTCAATTGCATGAATGTATTTTTATGAATACAGATTTTTATGAATACAGTCGTAGAGGCTGAACAAAAACTTCCTATATGACTTTTATAACGCGTATATTAATTACAGATCAATTGAAGAGAAAGTGAAATTTAAATAAGATACGTAACAACGATCCTAGATGGCTAATCTGTGCTAATAGCTTACACTTAATCTCTTTCGGTTGGATTGGCTCATTGCTTTTGTTACATACATCGCCTAGGCTGCGTACATGCAAGCGTACAAGAACATTTGTATTTAAATGCACAAATAGTCTATGGTTTCATCCGACTTTTAAATACAATTTTGTATGATATGTCTTGAGACATTTCTGTAAGTTCACCTTGAACTTTCATGCTGTTCATTCTTAATTTAATTATGTTCATTTCAAAGTGCATTTTGCTTCAACTATATATGGCGACCAGTTCGATTGACGGCACAGCATATGCCCAATTCGACGTCGAAAACTATTTGCAACTGTCTCTGTTCTAAATGTCGTTATACAGAACTGATACTGTTTATGCTAAATATTATCACTCTGTTATGATTCAGAAAAAGATACAGGCTTGACACATATAAATTTTACTGAGATTTGAGAACAGGCGAAAATCGGCATTTCACGGACCGAGCCCCTTACTACCTTGTATAAAACTGGTAATACTAAATTTTATTCTACCTACAGAAAGTCCAGTTGTTGACAGTGTGCTATCTACAGATGCCGACAAGGACTTTGACAAATTAGACAAATTAGGTATTTTTTGTTTCAATTTTAATTTGAGCAATGGGATACTGAGCCAAACGTTTTTCTTATCATTCCAGTCTCGTACTATTAAAGTGACTTCATTGTACTAAATAGACATATTTACTTATTAAATGACAGATTTTCAACAAAAAATCGAAATGATTTCGCTCGCTAAAATATATTGAAACTGGCATAACTTCGATGTACCAACAAAAATAACTCATTGATACAACGATGGCCTTGTTTCTTAAAGAAAATGTAGTTAATTTTACGAAATTTTATTCATTCAGTTGAGGACTATGTATCTGCTGCCATTACAACAGCAGCCGACACATTGATTTCCGGAAAGAATCAGCAGACGCTTGACAACACCACAGTCATCTCTGCAGACGACAATATTTCCTTGACTTCGAGCATAATAAGCCGTAAGTTGAAATAAATTGATTTTCTCTTTTGCAGTAAAATGCATTCCTGAAAATTAAAATACATTAAATTAATGACACAATTGCAACACTTTTCACTTTTCTAAATAAAAAATTATTGGACTGGTTAAACTTCCGAACTCCCATGTTCCAAAACAATCCGAGATGCAAACAAAACTCTGTAAGTAGCAAACCAAATTTTCAAAAAGCTCAACGTTATTATCCAAATTTTATAAAGAGATCACTTATTATTATCATTACCGTTTTTTCTTATTTTGAACAAATTATTCCGGGAGCCAAAAATGACTGTAAACTACATAGACATCTCGAGACTACACCATACACAATCAAGGCAGTTCCACACATGTATGTAGTTTAACGAACTCTTAAT
Organism: Saxidomus purpurata; assembly: GCA_022818135.1. NCBI lineage: Eukaryota > Metazoa > Mollusca > Bivalvia > Venerida > Veneridae > Saxidomus > Saxidomus purpurata. The sequence goes on from JAFMSR010000016.1 coordinate 8,377,175, forward strand.
CTGGAATTATTTATATTGTATTTTGATTTCTAAGTAACGTGAAGATTTTATCTTGATCTTGAATATTTCTTTATAGAAATAGCCGACATTGCTGTGACAGACAGTTTAACCAACATCGTTTTACATGGAGACACAAACCAGTCTGCAACAAATAGAGCCAGACCAAGAACTATCAACGAATTTATGGGTAAGCTTAAGAATGGCTGATTCTATGAGTATATCGTTCTATAGTAATTATATATTTACTGCAGGATTTTAGCGTCAAGATATAGCCTGTACAGTTTTCTTATACTTGTAACGTTTAAAAACTTTGAAAACAAGCACTTTAAACATGTTACTGACTTAGAAATACATATCGGACAAAACTTTTAGATTCTATTTTTATCTGCCAACAGAGATGTTTGGAATGACTGAGAGAGTAACAAATGACGATGATCTTCCACCGGTCAGTTGCTAAGGTAACTAAGTGTGTTTCTTATTTACAAAGTGATATGGTGGTTAAAGTCGTTAATCTGCCAAATTTCAAATATATTTTTAAAACGTTTACCATGTATTGATATACGTGCATATAAATGTTTCACTATCAGCTCGAATACAAATAGCTAAAGGTGAAATAAATAGTAGTGGTTACCATGACTTTGGGCATGATGAATCTATATAAGGGCATGATACCTTGCTTCGTGCATGGGGCACAGCTTAAAACTGTACTCTATCTGAAATAGATCATAGATTCATTAGAATAGCATAAGAAATTGGCCATGATACAAATCAGATAGAGAAAGTGTTTGCTCCAAAAATAAAGTTATTAGTCTCGCAAACAGTACTATTTCTATCACTTATTTGAATGTAATATCGTCATGAACAAGTCTGTTTTTTTATTTTATATTTCAGAATCGGTGATGAAAAATGATTTTAAAAATGTGTACATATATTGTATTTAAAAAGGATTTGGAGTTCTGAAATTTGTTTATGATAATATTTCATAATAAAATTCATCGAAACTTCATGAAGAATGTTTGTTTTATTACCGTTATGTGACTCTATTGCTGTGTTGATTGAAGAGGTACCTAGATACAGTGAATATTTAAATTATTATAGCTCTCCAAGACTGAAAAAGTAAACTGGTATGAATGAATTTGCATACAGCTGGCTGCGGATTGTGTATGCCTTTAAACAAATCTAACTACTGATTAGCCCAGCCACACCCTAACTTTAAACTTTTCTTCCACGTCGAAGAAATATTTTGCTCTGTTCATTTGTATTACAATGTACCATGATCGGGTGAAATGTGACACGGACTGCTTCAGGGGAAACTGTCGGACTAAATCGTTTTTTTCCTGAAAATTTGTTTTATATGAACGTGAAACAGTTCACACTCGAGTTTTCTCTCCCGGAAACATTTTATGTAAGATAAAACCGTCTACCTTTTGTGATGTTGACAACAGAACCGCTTGCACACCGAATGCATCGCTTCTACGTAAGTAAAGGATTAGAACTGACCTCCACCCCACCCCACCCCACCCCACCTCCTCCACCCAACCCCCACCCGACCACTTCCACCCTACCGGTAGTGCTGTGGTGAGTTCAGGAGATTGGCTCCAAAGTAGAGGATAGACACCTTTTTACACTTGTTCAGGGTCAATGTTTTGGCATTTTTTGATAATAATAATATTCTTATAATGACAAACCGTCATAACATACTATTATTGGCCTGCGTATATAATAATATGTGCAGGCCTATATGCAGTCGCAGACACATTAAAGACACAGATGCAGACACAAGGGAATCGGGGTAATAAAACTAAGCTCTTTACGAATAGACCCATTGGTTTTTTACGTGCCCGATGTATAGCACCAATACACGTGAGACTACCTCAAGGTTTCTAACCAGTTCATCTCTCGATGGGTCGGAAACACTGAGAACCGTGGACCTCTCGGTTGGTTGTTAAAACCACTCGTCTTAATACCAAGTTTATATAACAAAGTATACAGCTTGCTCCTTTAACAACAATCGGAATAACTGTCAAAATTGGTCATGTGACCCGAGCCTATTATGACTAAATTAGGACGTGCGAGACATTGCGTATTTAGTTTCTAAATGACAATCGAGTTCACCCGGATATTATGGTCACTAAACAAAGAAGACGTCACTGACGTCATAGTATATTGACGTCGCTCAATAGCAACCACAGTTTGCAAACAAAAGCTGATATCGATAGCTGAATTAGAAATGCCTACTGAAAGTCTTAGATGTTTTGCTTGGTGTGTTAGTTTGAAAAACGCTTGCAATGAACGGGTAAGTAAATAGTTGTGCAATATTTATCATTATATCTAACAGCTTATCTTCTCCGTCGTTGGAAATGATTCCGTTTTGTTAGATTTTCAATACGAAAACTCGCAATTATATATTTCATTAATATTCTGTTAATCTTAAAAAGTAGATCTACATCAAACAGTTTCAGTTTTATAAGTTTAAACATATTTTATAGCTGAAAATTAATACAAGCAATTAACGACATAAAATCAGCAAAGGATCGGGCCCAAAGCTCTGTCAACATTAGTTAACGGCTCTTCGTTTAAGGATATTACTTTTAAGTCTGTCGTTTAATAATTATCATCCACGTTACATGTACAGCAACATAGTACATGTATATAAATACATAAAGATGGCGTATACTCTTTATGTTTATATATGTGTGGAAGATGCATGTGGTTGTGGTTAGATGAAAAAGTGGGTGTCGGTAGTGGCAGTAAATGATATGAAATGAAATAAAGGGGGAAGTCTGATTTGTTTTGAAAGGATCTAACTTAAATCTATTAGAAGTTTAAATTAATTTTTGCATAGAAAGAGGTATCAAATCAGTTTCAAAATGATGCACGTTAATGTCCAATGGGAGAAATGTTCTGATTTTATAAAAAAAATGCGCCTGATTATATTCTCGACAGGTGACCCACATTCACTTTGAGGATTACTTATTAGATAATGTCTAAACAAGTCATTATTCTGGTATCAAGTAATGTTTGGCAACGGTGGATCTTCAATTTAAACTTAATAATACTCAAAGAATGTTTAATATCAATTTAAGACAATTCCATAATAGAGCAAATGATTGAATAAACGAGTTATTAAATAAATGAGTTCTTTTAGTCAATTCTGCATAGTTGTCACTATTTCTTAACGTATAGTTGCTAGTTTCATTTACAAGTGGTACAAGTGGAGGAAATATGTCAGTAAAATATGCAGGAAATATATTGTTTAGCTGTATATGATTAGTAAGTACATGTATTTCGAGCATAAACTCTTCCATTGACTTAAGAGATTCAAAAAGTTTCGTTTTTACATTCTTAAATGAGAATATGTATCATTTTTGTCTGATGTCTACTGACCTAAGAGATTCAACTATTTAAGTACACGTATCTTATTATCCACAGTGGGCGCGGTTCCGAAACAGATTTCGTAGGAGGTTCTACGCTACAAGAGGCAGACCAGTTGACCAATCAACAATCCTGAATGAGACCGGTGCACCTGACATGATAGTATCTAAAGTGCCTTACATATCCAACAAAGTGGCACCCAGCAGCATGTCCCCAAAGACCAAAGTCAAAGGTTGATGATAAGTTTTTTACCACTTTAAGTGTACAAATTAACTTACAGTGTAGATTCTTCTTAGATCTTGAAATATGCAGAAACATGTAGTTATTTCTGATATATGTGACTTGAAAGGTATTTAAAATTTCGAACCCGCAACATCTTAAAGGTACATATGTTATTCTTAATAATTTATGTCAAGAGCTCGTATGCAACTCTGCCTGTTTTTCCGTCGGAACATCAAGACCGTCGGCTATGTAGTGTGTGACGTCATGCGCGACGTCATAACATCACAGAAATTGGAAAATAATTTTTTTTTAGACAAATCGGTATTTTGATCGCACTTTTGAAAGTCCCTCGGCGCAATTTACACCAGTTACGTAATATTGCTAAATCTGTTAAGTCGTTAAAATTTCATTGTTGGTAGAGTACTGTTGGTGAAGCTTTAAAAGGCTTTTAGAAAAAAAATTGCTCTAAGTTTCTCGGCGTGCCACTTTCACACACGGGAATTTATAGAAAGCGGTTCATTAGCACGACCATTTTGTCGTCGAAACATGTAGCCTACATTTCATGTGTGTGTATTGTTACTGCAATAATATGTGTTCACATGTATTTTGCACTAGTGTATCCATGAGAATAAAATATCGACACCCTATATGCGCGTCATTTTGGAAACATTTTCATTTTTTTATTTTCTCTTAGAATTCATTTTCTAAATTTCGGAAGCCGGTGGTTCAACGAAGAATTTAATTAAAATGTAGATAGGCTAGCGGATTCAATCGATATGTTAAGCAATAACATTGTGTTGTTCTTTCAACTCACCTGGGACAAAGTGATCAAAATCGCTGTGAGAAATGCTCTCTGAACAATGTCAAATGTGAATAGGGCTCACTGAACAATTCTCACTGTGAGTTATACCCAATGAACAGTACTCATTTTGAGAAATGCTCACTGATCAATGCTCATCGTGAGGAATGCTCACTAAATAATGCTTACTGTGAATAGTGCTCACTGAACAATAATCACTTTGAGAAGTGCTCACTGAACAATGCTCGCTGTGAGTAGTGCTCACTGAACAAAGCTCACTGTGAGTAGTGCTTACTGAACAATACTCACTGTGAGTAGTGCTCACTGAACAAAGCTCACTGTGAGTAGTGCTTACTGAACAATACTCACCGTGAGTAGTGCTCACTGAACAAAGCTCACTGTGAGTAGTGCTCACTGAACAATACTCACCGTGAGTAGTGCTCACTGAACAATACTCACCGTGAGTAGTGCTCACTGAACATTACTCATCGTGAGTAGTGCTCACTGAACAAAGCTCACTGTGAGTAGTGCTCACTGTGAGTAGTGCTGACTGAACAATACTCACCGTGAGTAGTTCTTATTGATCAAAGCTCATTGTGAGTAGTGCTCACTGAACAAAGCTCACCGTGAGTAGTTCTTATTGAACAAAGCTCACTGTGAGTAGTGCTCAATGAACAATGCTCACTGTGTTTACTGAACAATGCTCACCGTGTGAAGTTTTATAAAAGGGCCCAAGGTAAGACTGTTATTAAAATAATTTCTCTCTGGCTTACTATGTCTTACGTATAAAATAGAAAAAAAAGCATTGCGATCATTTTAATATGAAGTATTTAAAGTTTCTAGAAATATACTTTGGAATGGTATGGTAAAAGTGTGACCGTGCGACCTTATACACGCATCACAAATGGACTCCCGCTTTCCAAAGAAAACGGGAAAAATCAAACTTTAATAACCTTGTATGCTTCCCCTGCGGGGACATGCAAACTGGTTAACAAGTTAAATTTTGCATATACCGTCGAACCTTTTATTACAGTATATATACCTAATTAAAGTGACATTTCAAAGAGTAGTCAAGTTTCGAAATAAGTAAATATTGAGGCTTGACAATAAATGTAAATAAATTATTTAAGAAATTTGGCCATTTAAATCTTTAAAATGTGAACAAAAAAACTTTCTCTTAGTTTTTAAAGCGTTTTCATTGTCCTTGATCGTATTCTATACGTATAAACTAGCAATTCTCACCTTACATTTCATTGTATACAATGGCAATATAAATGTATTTTTATCTCAATTATTCAAACAACATTGTGAAAAACGTGTCAATTGTATGAATGTATTTTTATAGATAAAGTCGTAGAGACTGAACAAAACATTCTTATATGACTTTTATAAGGCGTATGTTACATATCAATTGAAGAGAAAGTGAATTATAAATAAGTTACCTAACAACGATCCTAGATGGCTAGCCTGTGCTGCCGGCTTACACGTAGTCTCTTTCGGTTGGATTGGCTCATTGTTTTTAATTTGCTTCAACTATTCATTTTTCACATACATGTAAAAAAATCAAAATACATTCAACGTCGGATAAAATTTTGAAATATCTTTTTTAAATCGCATGTTGTAAATAAAATATTTTATTGAAGTATTCGATATCTGCTATAAATATTATGCAAACTAATCATAGTCGTCGGAACTGGAATTATGAGATATAAATTAAGGAACAAAATGTTCAATATTGAAGTGTTTTCTGAAGTTGATGGTGTTCCATTAATCATTTTTATACCTATAGTTCTGGTCGCATAACTAAGTTATACATGAGGGGACATTACGCGGCAATCTAGATAGTTGCGTACACATGTTCAAACAGTGATTGACTACAAAAAATGTATTTGAAATCCTAACAGCGCGAATATGTCATAAAAGTAATGTCGCTTTACACCACTATATGCATGCGTACTTTATTATCTTACGATAACATACAGACTAACTATAGTTATATGGCGACGGTACAAAATATGCCCAAATTCGACGTCTAAAATTATTTGCATGTGTCTCTGTTCTAAATGTCGTTATACATAACTGATACTGTTTATGCTAAATATTATACTATGTTATGATTCAGAAAAAGATACCGATTTAACACATGTAAATTTTACTGAGATTTGAGAACAGGCGAAAATCGGCATTTAACGGACCGAGCCCTTTACAACCTTGATAGAATTGGTAATACTAAACATTATTCTACCTACAGAAAGTCCAGTTGTTGACAGTGTGCTATCTATAGATGCCGACAAGGACTTTGACAAATTAGGTATTTTTTGTTCCAATTTTAATTTTAGCAATGGAATAGTAAGCCCAACGTTTTTTTTCTTATCATTCCTATCACGTACTATTAAAGTGACTTCATTATTCTAACTAGAGATATTTACTTATAAAATGACAGATTTTCAACAAAAAACGAAATGATTTCGCTCGCTAAAATATATTGAAACTGGCATAAATTCGATGTTCCAACAAAATTAACTCACTGGTACAACGATGGCCTTGTTTCTAAAAGAAAATGTAGTTAATTTAACGAGATTTTATTTATTCAGTTGAGGACTATGTATCTGGTGCCATCACGACAGCAGCCGACACATTGATTTCCGGAAAGAATCAGCAGACGCTTGACAACACCACAGTCATCTCTGCAGACGACAATGCTTCCTTGACTTCGAGCATAATAAGCCGTAAGTTGAAAAAAAATGATTTTCTCTTTTGCAGTAATATGCATTCCTGAAAATTAAAATACATTAAATTAATGACACAATTGCAACGGGTTCATTTTTCTATTTATTGGACTGGTTGAACCTTCCGAACACCCATGTTCCGTAACAATCCGAGATGCAAACAAAACTCTGTAAGTAGCAAACCAAATTTTCAAAAAGCTCAACGTTATTAACCCAAATTTTATAAAGAGATCATTTATAATTATTATTACCGTTTTCTTATTTTGAACAAGTTATTCCGGGAGCCAAAAATGACTGTAAACTACATAGACATATCGAAACTACGTCATACACAATCAAGGCAGTGCCCCACATGTATGTAGTTTAACGAACTCTTAATCTGGAATTATTTATATTGTATTTTGATTTCTAAGTAACGTGACAAATTTATGATGATCTTGAATATTTCTTTACAGAAATAGCCGACATTGCTGTGACAGACAGTTTAACCAACATTGTTTTACACGGAGACAAAAACCAGTCTGCAGCAAATAAAGCCAGACCAAGAACTATCAACGAATTTATGGGTAAGCTAAAGAATGGCTGATTCTATGAGTATATCGTTCTATAGTAATTGTATATTTACTGCAGGACTTTTACATCAAGATATAGCCTGTACAGTTTTCTTATACTTGTAACTTTTAAAATCTTTAAAAAAACACTTTAAACATGTTACTGACTTAAAAATACATATCGGACAAAACTTTTAGATTCTATTTTTATCTGCCAACAGAACTGTTTGGAATGACTGAGGGAGAAACAAATGACGATGATCTTCCATCGGTCAGTTGCTAAGGTAACTAAGTGTGTTTCTTATTTACAAAGTGATATGGTGGTTAAAGTCGTTAATCTGCCAAATTTCAAATATATTTTTAAAACGTTTACCATGTATTGATATACGTGCATATAAATGTTTCACTATCAGCTCGAATACAAATAGCTAAAGGTGAAATAAATAGTAGTGGTTACCATGACTTTGGGCATGATGAATCTACATAAGGGCATGATAATTTGCTTCGTGCATGGGGCGCAGCTTAAAACTGTACTCTATCTGAAATAGATCATAGATTCATTAGAGTAGCATAAGAATTTGGCCATGATACAAATCAGATAGAGAAAGTGTTTGCTCCAATAATAAAGTTATTAGTCTCGCAAACAGTACTATTTCTATCACTTATTTGAATGTAATATCTTCATTTATTTTATATTTCAGAATCGGTGATGAAAAATGATTTTAAAAATGTGTACATGTATTTAAAAAGAATCGGGAGTTCTGAAATTTGTTTATGATAATATTTCATAATAAAATTCATCGAAACTTCATGAAGAATGTTTGTTTTATTACCGTTATGTGACTCTATTGTTGTGTTGATTGAAGAGATACATAGATATAGTGAATATTTAAAATATTATAGCTCTCCAAGACTGAAAATGTAAACTGGTACCTTTTCCTCAAGTCCGAACATGTTTGGAATAGACAAGCTCCATTGTACATGTATCCCAGTCACCCATGAATATCAACAGTACGCAGACTTTTTCACCACTTCACACACAAATACTCATGACTACGCATGTCAAATAAGCATTCCATAATTTAAGTAAATAAATCAAAGAATGATATTATATTTGCATGTTCGTTTCCTTGTTGCAACTTAAAGAAAACTGTTCTATAAAACGTTATTGCATCATCATCATCATCATCATCATCATCATCATCATCATCTTTGATAATGGCTAACCATCATAACTGACTTTTATTGCCATGCGTGGGGGGTTAGAAAAAGTTAAAAGATTGCCAAATCTCCTAGGTTACTCAGTCCACCCAGAAGTTTTTTTGGCAATGTGATAAAAAAAGGTGCAAAAACCCTAGCTCAGCCTTAAAATACCTACAGTAGTGCATCTCTACAATTGTATGTATGTGTGGTGAAGAAAACAAGAATGTTAGTGCAGTTAAAAAGATAAAAGCTTTGTACTGTCTACGGTATGTTTGGCAAAGAAGCCAGTGCTGCCCTGAATGCAACAGCAGTGTCAGCACTGACTACATATAGACCGGCAGAGAGTTCCATTCAACTATTGTACGTGGGAAAACAGAGAACTTCATCACCGAACCGCAAAATAAACGCAACACATTTCTTTTTTGAATATGTCCGCCGTAATTATATTTTACTGACGCAAACGTATTTGAATATTATTTATACATGTAAAATATTACTATGCCACTAAAATTTATTGAAATCATCGTACCGTGACACCTGACTGGCACATTAATACAAAAAGCACATTTTGCACATGCGCGTTGAAATTAAGTTAATTATTAAAAAAAAATCGATAATTTCTTGACCAGTTACGATTTTACAATTAAAAAACACCCCAAAATATATTTAGCTGACATAAATTGTATTTTGCAATGCCACGACTTCCGGATAATTTGCGAAATCAGGCTGTCGGGATACACGAGATATACGAGATATTGACAATGTGTGAAAATTGAACTTGTGGGTAATGAACTTTGACATTATGAAATCCGGGTTATCTGTTGTTATATTTTAATGAAATTTACACAGTATGTAGGTAAGGTACCAATGAAATGAAATAAACTCGTTATTTATCATTTGAATTGTTTATTTTCAAATTATGTGTTTCCCCAACTGTTGCGTTTATTTTGCGGTTCGGTGTATAATCTGAAGGTGTATGTTGGATTTGATAAGCTTGATGATGGAAATGTCTTGAATGTCTAGTGTAAGGAGTTATGTATTGCGACGGTGTTATATCAACTAGCCCATAATGGATCTTATAGAAAAGAGTGAGACGGCTGTTCTGTCTTCTTCTCTCTAGGGAGTCCCACTGTAGCAGGTTAAGGCTGTCTGTTGCTGTTTCAGGAGCATTGGAGTAGTTTTTGGTTACAAAACGTGCAGCTCTTCTTTGAACGTTGTTAAGTTTCTGAATATCATTCTCATGGTAAGGGTCCCAAACTGATGAACTGTATTCTAGAGTTGACGATGGATTTGTATGCTGCTGCTTTGGTTTCTGGTTTTGCTGAGTGGAAGTTTCGGAATCCAAGGAATACTTGTCCTTGTTCAATCAATAGTCGCGGAGACAGCATCGTCGGAACCCACGGTTAATTCCTGCCGCTTCTCTCCGTCATATATTGGGTAATGAATAGCGTGGGTTACCGAGGATGCGGAGACAGGTGCTTATTTCCAATGGGGTGTATAGAAATAAATAAATACAACAATGGAGTTGAAAACGGACAAATATTCAATGAAAAAATGGATATAAATTTGGTTGAAAAGGGAAGTATATGAAAGTATGTTCTGTGATTAAACAATGTCACAGACAATGTATAAGGTCACATTTCTTGATTCTTTAGGTACACAAAATTAATAAACATCTTCTGTTTGCTTTAAGTACTTGTTCAATAAGTACTTTTTTTACAGATATTTATATTACACAAAGTTATTACGTCAAATTTTTAAAAGGAAGGTCTCATCCACAAATTCAAGCTAACAAATTTGCTCTTATGGACGGACCTTTATAAAATTTGCTTCAAATCAAAATTAAGTCAACGGAAAATGAGCGGTGCCAAAATACTATCCTGTCGAACTCCGCATGTGACAATGTTAGATTTTAGAGTAAGCTTAGGTTTACCTGTATTAACAATTTCTGTACGTTGAGACTGGTATGAACTAATTAACCATGATAAAGACTTTGCACCCGTAAGTTCCAGTTTTCCTCACAAGATGTGATGTTGCTGTCACTGAGGACATTGAGAGGTAGTGCAGTGCCTAAGAACCATAAATCTACCCTGCCTATTTTTTATTATTCCCCTTTGTTACATTTTCTTGATTTTTTTGCTCGGAGCATAACTTCAAAAGTACTAAAGGGAATTACTTGAAACTTAATACAGTGATATAGTACAATGAGAGGAAGTGCAGTGCCCAAGAATCATAACTCTATCTTGCCTAAATTTTTAATAACTCCCCTTTGTTACATTTCTTTATTTTTCTTGTCTGGTGCATAACTCCAATTTAAGTACTGAAGGGAATTACTTGAAACGTAATACAATGATAGAGCATAATAATGGGTATAACCCGCTAAATACTAATATTTATTAAATTAGAAACTATACCATATCCATTCCTCTCACCTCAAATTTCTTGGTCATAGAAAGAGCACTTGGCGGGGGGGATGGCCATGTCTAACATGGCTCTTGTTACTTTTGTATTTACATTTTGTACTTTAATCATATCATGTTAATGCATAAGAAAACTATCAGTAGAATATAACCTTCTAAAACCTGACTGCTGTTCATTATCATTATACAACAAATTATCTGAGATTTTGAACAGTCAAGTTGATAATTTATAAACATTTTTTTTCTAAAAAAAAATGTGAAACAACACTTAAAATACTAATTGGTCTATAATTACCAACTTCTAGAGCACTATTCTTTTTTGTGAAGGGTTTAATCCTAGTCTGTCCTCATTGGTTTTCTCTTTATATCTAAATAATGTCTCACACTTCTCGTGAGTGTGAGTTTTTGGTCAGTGACTGAGAATAGGATGCAGTACGTTGAAGCGTCACAGTTAGCCATAAAAGGTGTAAGAAAAGATGTGGATTGATCAATAGCATATCACTTATGATTAGTGTATAGGCTTAATAGTTCATTATTGACTGTTTGTCATCAACAGAGAAGAAGAAGGCAAAATTAATATATGACTGGATAATCTCAACCGGATATTGGTGATTGCAACACTTAGCAAAAAGGTAATCTTGTTTGTACGGTAAAATACCGGATACTGGCATCACCACAGATAACAACAAGGAAGAAAAGTGTCCGATACAAATCATATGATGATTGTTTGTATTACCTAAATTTAGTATATAATACATGTGAAAGCTGCACATTAATATGTTTTAATTGAATTTACACCATGTCAGTGAATGCGGTAAGTTTTCTTTGTTTCCGAATGCTGATAAATGATAGTTTCACTTTTTCACAATGATTCGTACTGTTAATTTTCGAACCACAAGTCAGGGTTTGTGTTTCAGCGAAAGTTCAATTAAGTCAAATGCATATCCTTCTTGGCATTCGTTCCTACAACAAGTATGGTTGTTTGGCCAATATGTAGTACATGGGCTGGACCATAATAGACACATACATGTAAGTAAGTTTTTCAACATGCACATGTCAATGTGTTTTTCCTGTCTCCTGACCGACCTTTTTACCGCTGAACTCAAACTCAAAATGTGAAAAATGATCACAGAACACATTTAAAGGGCTTCAGAGCAACTAAGGTATAATTAATTAATAATAAAAAACCTGCTCATTGACCAACCTGAGAAATTTGGAAAAGAGACTGGATACACACATATTTTTTGTTTGGCCTTAATGACAACGCAGGAAATCATACCATAGACCTATGGGTTTTTGATCATAAAAAATCATGTACATTGTCATTGTCCTAATGTATTAGCTATGATTTCAAAAATTATCATGAGAACTAAACATGTTTAGTTACAATACAATCCAATCCAAGTAATTAATGCAAAAGTTTGTCATCAAATTAAATATATCTAGTGTAAGTGTGTAACATGGTGGCCACTGATTCAGATCCAAGAAAATCTTGTCACACTCGTCATATGGACAGTGTTAAAGCAACTGCAGAATTTGATTAAAACCTATAAGCTATTATAGTTTTAAAAATGTGACATCAACTCAAATGCATAGCAAATGACAGCAATCTTTCAGGATTGTAGCAAAATAAATTTCATTCTACAGCATGTTAACATTAATATTCAGGTACATTGTAATTTAATAAATTATTTTTTGTTTATGTTGTTTGTAGTATAGAATGAGGTGAAATATAAGGGACTGGTTATCACCTGCTTTGAGATCCGGGTATTGATTTTTAATATGCAGGTAAAGCATGCCACATATAAATTTTGTATACTTCTGGATAGCTTGATCTCATGTACATTGTACATGTAAAGTCTGAACTCTGGGAATGGCATAATTTTCATTCTGTTTGGATGTGGGGATTATGAATACCTTGTTAAATCTATCAGAGGGATTATGGCAACAATGCCATTTTTGGAACGAGGGGATTTTGAGTATCTCCCATACCTGGCAGGTTTTGTCTGCACTTCAAGGGTAAGGGCTGGCAGTAACCAGTGTCAAAATTTGCTACTAAAAAAAAAAGGTATGTCCTCTTAACCAGGGAATGTGTTTTGCATGCTACATGAACTGCACTACTGCTGTGTGGAAAATATAGCTCCAAGAAAGAATTGGCCTTGTGCTAGCGCTGACTAAACTGTAATGAACTGACTTAGAATTCTTTTATCACCTTCAGATCTTTATACTCATTATTAATCACTCCAGCATGTCCAGTCTGATCATGTATTGCAGATGCACTCTGTTGACTCTGGTGAGCATTGTAGGACCATGTTGAACGTCTTGTTTGAAAAACAAAAGATCTTATTAAAGATCATAGAATGACAGAATGTACTAATATTTTACAAAATATTTTAAGTGTATTCAAAATAAAGACAGTTGTGAGCCCAACCTTACACCTCACTTTTGTAATATATAGGTTGATATGTAACCATTATCAAGTTTATCAGGTAAGATAAAAAAAATGATACAGGTTCTGTATGTTGTAACAATATTAATTATCTATTTCAAGGTATCTATGTTATCAAGGGATGTATTATGACAATTTTACATAATTTTATGTTGTAAAATAGAAAATTGCCTTAATCATTTGTATTTGCCCATCTTAAAGACTGGCATACCTCGATTTGTTAAGTTTTCCGATGTCACAAGAGGGGCTGCAGCTGAAGTTTTGAGTCCTGTTTGTCTTGAATGCAAAATTTTGTTTTAAAAATGCTTTGAAACTGTAGTAGTAGTAGTAGTTATAACCCTTTAAATAAAAAAACTGTTAGCTTAATCGTTAATTAAAGTTTCACACAACTGTGTCCAAATGATGCAGATGGTGTTGCAAATTGAACTGTACCATTATATAATAGTTCAAAGGAGTGCTTTGTGAAAATAAACATGCTGTATACTAGGGAATAGAGCAGATCAAGATGAGACTGCATGGATGTCCAGGCTAATCATGATCTGCACCAAGTCAAAAAGACCAAATAACATGTGGTCTGTTAAGTAAGGGTTTAGCACCAACCCCCTCCCCCCCCAAAAAAAAATGTGTTTGCAGTCATCCGACTGGCAGTAACTTTTTGTTTCTGATCTCATCAAACTTTTTTTATGTGAAAATGATAAAACAACAAATTTCAAATGTTTCAAAGTAAAAAAGACAGAATAAAAAAACTAAATTAAAAAAAGCCTGCCGAAGACTGATCATAATCTTTTTGGCAAGAAGGCCAGAAAGATACATATTTTTTAGTTTGTCCTTAGAAGATAGAAAAAGTTGTTGTCTTTGTGATTAATGTTGGTACATCAGTTGCTTAAATTTTAGTCACCCCTCTTGCGAGATACACTTATACTTATGTGTATATGACTTACGTTTGAATTAAGTGCATATTATCATGATTATAACATAAGTTTGTGAAATGTTTGAATTCAGCTGTGCACTCTATACAAATTAAGCTTTGTAAAGGATATACATGTATATGATGCTTTATAGAGTATGAGTGGCTTTTATAATGTCAATAAGTACCATCCTGTAATACAGGCCATCAATAGCTAATATGTATTTTTTAAATCTGAACTAGAGCATACAATTACGGGATGAAACACTCAAAAACTGGAAGGAACGTTCAGGCTGTAAGATTTATCTTTAGTTATCTCCAGCTTTTTATGTATGTGTTGTGAATATTTTATTACGTATATACTGATTTTGTTACAACAAGTATAACCTATTTTATAACAATTACAGGTATAGTTACAAATTGTATTGTCATTTACTCAGAATTTAAAGTTTTTGACATCTTTTATTATACTTTATTATGAACAGTTAAAAGGTTGGTCTGGGGAAACATATCAAAGATGAGAAATTTTATAGATTTTATGTTCAAGGACAGGTGTGGTTAGCCATTGTTTGTTGTTGAATATGTTAAAAATAATCTGTTCAGAAATTTAAGGTGTGTATCTTGAATTGTCTTCCTTGTTAGAAAAGTTAAAGTCTTCAAATTTCAAGGAAGCAAAGAAATTGTATTTTTTATATATAGGAAGAGTTTTAGTGCTGATAAGAGAATTCATTTGAGTGTCATCTAACTTTTAAGCTGATGGGTGAGCTTGAAGCTATTTTTAGAAAATGCTCGCAGTCTTCAGGGAAATTTTCTTCCCTTTTATTTAACCCAAACCCTGAAAAATTATCCATTCTGTTCTGCACTTTCCAATCAATTTACATGTACCTGTAGATCTTGACCAGCTTTCACTTTCCCACTGTCTGGTGATCTACCCTGTGCATCCCATGCATTTAGAACATTGTCAGCTCTGGTGTAGACTATGATCAGCTTGCACTTCCTGTGTTTCTACTTTCTACAAATAGTATCTCTTGACGTTTTAAAATTTTTGCCTTGAAAACCTGTAAGAACTCCTCGTACATGTATGGGAAAAAAAAGAAAAGAAATAACAACATTTAAAAACTGTGGTGCAAAGACTGGCTATTGGAAAATAATACATAAACCACATGTCAGTTTTAATTTCTGGACATTTTTGAATGCTGTTTTTTTTCTCCTCTGGATACATGTACATTGGACATGGTTCAGGTCCAGTATTTTTAATGCAACAAGCTCTTTCATCAGTTTGGTATCACAATCTGTTTCAGGATCGACAAGATATGGGTTACTCCAGATCAACCAACGACAGCAGGTTTGGACAGTCCAATCACACAAGGTACACATGTACAATCATTGATTAATGTTTAAATTCTTGAAATTTTGTCTTGTGGTCTGTTGTATTAAACAGTGTCACAGGTATTCACTCATGCATAATAATTATATTCAGTTGAAATAAACACTACAAACTAGGATTTTATACATTTAGTTAAAATTACAAGGCAGAAGCCTGGGTTCAAACCTGTACTGTATGGCAGCTTTATCTAGCAATGCAAAACAGAGCACTAAGTAAAAACTTACTTCAACTACCTACATAGGCTAATAGGCTAGTAATGTACAAGACTATTATGAAAAAATATATATAGTCGTACCAAATTTTTTTCTCTCAAGTTTTAAGGTACTGATGTTGCATTGCCCAATAGGCTGTCCTATGCAGTTTTTTTACCAAAATAAAATGGGTACTGTAAATTTGGTTATTTTCGCATGACAAAAATATCGCAAATTGTGAGCAGACGGACTCATTTGCGAATTTTCGCTGTAGATGAATGATCTAATAGTAGATCTATTATGAAATGAATCTTTTACAAGATTTTTAAATTAGCGAAGTGGGAAATTTGCAATATAGCGAAAAAATAAATCATCATGAATATGACCCGATTTACTGTATAACCTAAGATATTTGGCTTATTACTAGCAGTTACCATGGTAACTGTGTATAGTGTCCTAGTTACTTTCAAAGAAATTGGCTTTTGCTGTTTCATTTTGTCGTTGACTAAAATGCTTGTGGTCTGCTTTCAGCTACCACAGTATTCCAACAGATGCTAGTCTTTCACAATCTCAGTCGAGAGAATGGAACCCCCAGAGCAGCAAGATGTCACCAGCCAGGAGGACATTCTGTTTGTTTACGACGTTTGATTTGATACTCACTTTTATACTTTGGGTTATATATACACAAGTAAGTTTTTGATCACATTGTGCTAATGAGTAATTAACATATAATAATTGTAAGATAACAGAACTGGTGTCAATCAAGTGATTT
Source organism: Saxidomus purpurata (assembly GCA_022818135.1). NCBI lineage: Eukaryota > Metazoa > Mollusca > Bivalvia > Venerida > Veneridae > Saxidomus > Saxidomus purpurata. Next base: position 8,394,180 of record JAFMSR010000016.1, read on the forward strand.
TGATAACAATCAAAATTTGAATTTATCAACAACAAATAAATGCTCATGGAAAAGGTTTGAATGGATTCTTTTTGGTATAAATATTCTGCCATTAACAAAGGGGCGGGGTTATGTCATGTTAGTTATAATGTAACTGGCTTTGATTAAGCAGTTTATTTGATGGGAGATTTGTTTATTAATTACACAGGCCGTACTTTGTGTGGTTAGGAATTTCCCACAAGATAAAAAGTATGGTCTAATGAAATGAACATGAGAAGTTTTGAAATGCATATGAGTATGATCTTCGCAGTGTATTACAAAATATATGATACACAATATAGATAAGAAATAAACATTAGGTGTTTATATACTACAATATACACTTCATTAACTGATGCATTAATAACTCGAGGACCGGGGATAACTCTGCAGTAAGGGTAATTTTATCTGTATGTTAAACTGCAAATCCTCATTTAGCCTGGTCACCAGGCCCTGAAATATCTCTTTTACTAATAAATATCTATCAGTTTTGTTCTAAAGCCAGTCTACTATCCAGCGCCGATAAAACTGCCCCAGTGTAAGCATCTATAAGATAGACTGGAAATAGTACATAAAATATAGTATATTGAAAAAACATAAATTTTATCAGACTAGTAACTACTCTAATCCTCATTGATAAATTCAGCATCGCTAACTTGATAACTTGAGGAATACCTCTGGTCCTGCTAGGTTGTTTCCTTGCTAATTTATCTGCATCACCTCAAAACTGTTGATTAAAGATACATTTTCACCACCTTCACTGAAGCACGTCGCAAGAAAAAATTATGTTGTTAATTGATCGCTTGTTTATAATGTTGATTAATATTTTGTTTTGTGGTTCATCTGTATGAAATATGATTCACAGATTTTAATTGTCACCTTGGACTAAAAACATCCATTTTAGAAACTAAATGATGGCTAACGTTGCCTTGCAAAAGGGTTGTAGGAAGTGTGATTACTTTCTCTCAAAAGATTCAAACATGCAATGTTAGGGTTTGAAGTGTTTTCAGGTTTTGCATTTTGTATGCTTCCTGTTAATTTTTACCACATGTGTATAGAGTCGGCGTAATTATACCCCCAAAACGAAGTTTAGGGGGGTATATAGGAGTCACCCGGTGGTTGGTCGGTCGGTCGGTCGGTCGGTCGGTCGGGCGGTCTGTTGCTTTTCCTTGTCCGGAGCTAACTTGAAAACTACTACTTGGAATTCAATACAACTTCATACAATGGTCAAGCACATTGAGAGGAAGTGCAGTGCACAAGAACTATAACTCCATCTTCACTAATTACAGAGTTTTGCCCTTTGTTACTTTTCCTTGTCCGGAGCATAACTTGAAAACTACTGGTTGGAATTCAATACAACTTCATACAATGGTCAATCACTTGGAGGAAGTGCGTGCACAAGAACCATAACTCCATCTTCACTAATTACAGAGTTGTTGCTCTTTGTTACTTTTCCTTGTCCGAGCATAACTTGAAAACTACTAGTTGGAATTCAATACAACTTCATACAATGATCAAGCACCTCAGAGGAAGTGCAGTGTACAAGAACTATAACTCTATCTTGAGTATTTACTGAGTTATTGCCCTTTGTTCTTTTTACTTGTCCGGAGCATAACTTGAAAACTACTGGTTGGAATTCAATACAACTTCTACAATGGTCAAGCACTTGAGAGGAAGTGCAGTGCACAAGAACTATAACCCATCTTGACTAATTACAGAGTTATTGCCCTTTGTTACTTTTCCTTGTCTGGAGCATAACTTGAAAACTACTGGTTGGAATTCAATACAACTTCTACAATGATCAAGCACACTCAGAGGAAGTGCAGTGTACATAACTATAACTCTATCTTCACTAATTACAGAGTTTTGCCCTTTGTTACTTTTCCTTGTCCGAAGCATAACTTGAAAACTACTAGTTGGAATTCAGTACAACCTCATACAATGGTCAAGTACTTTAGAGGAAGTGCGTGCACGGAACCATAACTCCATCTTGACTCATTACAGGTTTTACCCTTTGTTACTTTTCCTTGTCCGGAGCATAACTTGAAAACTTCTGGTTGGAATTCAATACAACTTCATACAATAGTTAGCACAGTGAGAGGGAGTGCAGTGCAGGAACCATAATTCCATCTTGACTAATTACTGTGTTTTGCCCTTTGTTACTTTTCCCTGTCTGGAGCTTTTTCGAAAACTACAAGTTGGAATTCAATACAACTTCATACAATGGTCAAGCACGTGAGAGGACTGCTAAGAACAATTCTCTTTTTAGTTTGTTTGCAGGTTTATGTTACTACGAACTTCTTCAGTTTATAGAGCAATCCTTTTGGGGGTATTTTGTTTCATCTTGTTTTGATTGTACTTACTATAAAATGATTGTGTATAATCATGAAGTTTATGTACTTAATGTTACAGTTAATTGGAAAAACACCTATATGGAAGGCATTCGAAGACCAAGTGTTCAGCTATACTTTTCAGGCGTCATTGTTTGACACAGTGGTAAGTATATTGTTTTTGTTTTGTTTACAGCAAAACATGGTTTTGACTAAAATAGACTGTATCAAATTTATCCTTTACTAGAAATTATTGAAAAATTACCTCAATATGAAGTGTTTTCTGCTACATTCAGCATATTTCACAAAAATCTTGCTTGGTAGAATTGTTTTATGAAAACCAGAAATATCGGGGATTACTCTTTGGATTTGTTAAGAGTTACTCCCCTTGATTATAGTAACTATTGAAGATTTGTTAAGAGTTGCTCCCCTTGATAAACGTAACTGGTGTGAAACAGAGTGACAGAGTTGTAGAAAGTTTAACATGGGCTTTTATCTCTTTGTTAAAAATAGTTTCCTAAAGATAGCCTTTTAAGTGATAACTGATAAGCATACCTTTTGTCATATGAAGGAAGAGTTAATTTCCTGGTTTTTGTTGTTATAAATTAATCTTCTCTATTTATTATGAGATTGAAACAGCAGGTAATCAAAAGAAGATGATATAAATTATACTGTAGATTGGGTAACTTTCTTCGCAATTTGTTTGCAGACAGACATATTTGTGAATTTTATATTTGCGAATGGATAGTTCTCTAATAGTAAATCTGTGTGACATGAATCTTTGGCGAGATTTTTGAATGAGCAAAGTGCCAAATTTGCAAAAATAGTGAAAATGAAACTATTAAACCGTCCGAACACAAAGTGTAAGGGTGGGTATACTGGATTTAGCTCGTCTGTCTGTCCATCCCGGCTTACAAATAGGCATATTTAGGGTACTATATCCTTCATAATAAATTCCATCTAGGTACCTAATTAAAAAAGGGTTCTTGTTGGGTTGGTCTAATGCTTAGGGTTAGTGAGCTGTTGGGCATCTTCTTATAATGGAAAGCAATGGGAAGTACCGAAAAAATGCCCATTTGTGGGAATGTCCGTCCGTTTGTAGACGGAATCTTGTGGACACTTAAATCTCCAAAACCCCTGGTCAGAATTTAATGATACTTCACAGAAGTGAAAAGTACTATGTCTTGTTGTGCATAGTCCATGTTTCAGGTCACTAGGTCAAGGTCATAGGGGCTTGACATAATAAAACCTGGGCCCTCTTAATCTCCAAAACCCCTGGTCAGAATTTAATTATACTTCACAGAAGTGATAAGTACCATGTCTTAAGTTGTACAGGTCCAATAATAAAAGCATCAAATGTTACGTAGAATTTATATACTGTGTCAGTGGGGTGTTCACATTTGTCACCTTCAGTGATAGTTCTAGTTGCCAATATTACCCAATTTACAGTAATTTAAAGATAGATTTGTTAGTCTCATTATAGAAAAAATGTGTACGTACTAATTGTTCATGCCGGAAATTATAGTCCTTTACTGCAGTCGCACCTGTATAGAACAGCTTGCATTATCATACCATAAATATAATCACTCTCAGCCAGGCAAACTAAAAACTTTGCCGGACCACTGAAAGTTTTGCCTGACATGCAACAGAAACTATCCTGTAAAAGGCAATAATGTGCCTGACATTCAGTCAGTAAGCAAAATTTGCCTGACCAGCTAAAATTTTGAATGACATGTCAGGTAGATGGGCACTTTTCGGAAGACTCTGCTCCTCTGGTTCCATTATTTATTATAAGGTGTTAATGCTCTAAAATTGAGAACCAGTCATTAGCTTCAAGGGTAGATCTGTAATTGATTAATATTAGTATTTACTAGGCTTGCTTTCCATTTTGAAACCTATAAATGTAACTCAATTATGAATAGACTATGTGAAACTTCTTTATAAATCAGTCGGGAAAAACATAGTTTTGAACTTACAATCCAGGTAAATTGCTTTAGCAGAACTTCATTGTAATTTCAGTTGCATAACATTCTGAGGTATTTCTATTCTTGAAGCAAGTACTGTAAATTTGAGTTATTTGTGAATGTTATTTTCAAGAAAGGAGAATCTTCTTATAGTAAATCTATGTGATATGAATCTTTCACAGGATCGTAAAAAATTAGGGAAAATTAAATCAGCACCAATTACCCCTTTAAAGTACTTTGTTTGCATTCTTCGGCACCAATATTACCCACTTTAAAGTACTTTGTTTGCACTCTTCGGCACCAATATTACCCTCTTTAAAGTACTTTGTTTGCACTCTTCGGCAGTGATCGCTTATTCCCAAGCTTAAAACTGACATTTCATGTAAATGGAATGAAAGAAAGAATAATAGGAAATCACAGTAACCACTATCCTGTAAGCATAATCTAAAATCACTTACTTCCATACTTCCATTCCCCTGCTTTCCCGAGGGAATATTAATTTGAACTGCAACAGTAATCATTGAACCTTTCCTCCATAATTGTATTAACTTGAAAAATAGTAAAGGTTTGTCTTATATGTGGTTTACATTTACAATAACATTTTAATCTTTCAAGTAACTCAGTGAAAAGTATCTGTTAAAAGTTCCAGGTTCGAGTTGAATTCACAAAGTAGTTGGATTTTCAACTAAGCTTGAGTGCACTTTCTGGGAAAGATAGGCTCATCTCTTCCCTCCGCGTGCTGATAAAATAGCCATACAGTGACAATTTTTATATTTAAGATTGATCGCAACGCTTAAGATTTACATTTATTATGCTGGCACATGAGTGTTTAGAATTAGTCACTGTGGGTAATAGCCGAAAGAATATTTCTGAACATTACTTTTATTTAGCTACCAAGTACTTATGTTGGGAAAACTTTGTATTTAAATCCACAAGCATAGTTAGATATTTGGAATCTTGCATTGTGTGTAGGGACTATTCTGTAATGTTCAGATCAAGACCAAGGTTGCAAGATGGTTACGCATTTATTCGATTCTCAGCCATGGGCGCTGTTTTTAGAATTAGTGTTCCCACCTATCTGGATGAATGGTTAGAAACCCAGTATTTAGTACATTACGTTTTTTATTGCTACATGGCAAAAAGGGCTTATGTAGAAAAAACTTTGTGTTTAAATTCGAAAAGAGCTAGGGTCTAGTAGGATTCCCTTGTATTCTGCTTTGTCTCTAAAATAAAGGACCACAATGGAAATAAGAGCTTGCTCTTTATTGTGTTATCCTTGGTACTTGGTACTGAAATAAATACATACAGGACCCCTGGGTCAAAATTGACCTTTTCTGTTATGTGATTGTTGACCTTGTATTATAGCCAGTGGTAACCAGATGAGCGATATAGGACAATCTTGGCCCTCTTGTTTAACTAAATTGGGTTTGATGTTATTTTTAGCTTGACTATTTGAAAACAAGCTTTTTATTGTCACACCACGCTCTGAGTTTTGAACATAACATTGTTACTAGGTTGAAGCATTACACAGGTTTTTAGGGTCAATAAAAAGGTCATCCCATTAATTCTTTTTAGCTGCTTTTTACCTGTTTTTTACCTGCTTTTTACCTGTTTTTTACGTGCTTTGTACTTGTTCTGTACTTTAACTTTGAGTTCTGGGACAATGTTGTTGACCTTGCATTCTAGCTAATTGTAGCTAGGTGAGCGATATAGGGCAAATATGGCCTTCATGTTGTTATTATATCATACACTTTTCACCTGTTTTCTTCATCTCTTTCAGATATCCACCAGTATGACATGTGTATATCTACTTTTTAAATGTTTTTTATTTGAGGTAAGAGGCTTCCATATTAAATTAGAAGATAACATTCAATAAAAAAGTTTTCTAAGTAACGGCTACCTTGATAAACAAAAGGATTGATAACAAAGTATTGATCAAACATTCTCAAACTTGCCTGTATTGTTTGCTATAATAATCAAAGAAACACTTCTTTCAAAACAGAAATGCGAAATGTAAAGTTGCATTTTGTCATTATCACTGTTATCGCTGTTTTAGGTCTTTCATAAAACAGCTAAAACCATTTTCTACTGTAAATTAGGTAATATTTGTGATGGTTTTTCACTATTTTTCATGAATTTCCCGCTTCGCTTATCTAAAAACCTTTTGAAAGAAAAATATCACATAGATTTCATATGAGAGAAAGATTCTTTAGGGAATATGATAGTTTGTCTGCACACAATTGAGAACTTTTCGTCATGTGAAAATTATTCAATTTAGTTTGTTTATTTTTTTTTAACTGAGATGCATTGCATTTTAAGTCTGTACCCTTCAATTCTATGGAGAATTAAATAAAAAATTGATTACTACAGTTGAGCAAAAACAAGGTCCGCCTCCATGGTCGAGTGGTTAAGAGTCACTGACTTGAAATCACTGTAACCTTATGGGTATGTTGGACCCTGCTACCTTTTTTTTTTCTTTTTTTAAAAAATTTTTTTTTTTTTTTAAAAAAAAAAATTTTTTTTTTTCCCTTTTTTTTTTTTTTTGTAAACTGCCCCCTGTTAAAATGACCCAAAATATGGTTGGAACTAGGGATGTAATCGATTCATCAACGATCAAACACTTTTGATTCGATATCGATTACCGTTTTGAAAAATCGTATATCAATAATGTTTTACCGTGCGATGATCTATAGTTTCACGTTCGAAAATTTCATCAAAACTGAACCAGAATATAAACAATCTCTCTACTCAGAGTTCTGTGTTTTTCTAACTAATGATAATTTAATGAAATGTGGTGTCATAGGCAAAACTATTTCAGCACTTCAAGGGTTGATATATATTATAGACCAGAACCATATATTTAGAACAAATAAAATCAAGAAATTTGGTAGAATATGTAGTCGGTGACTTTTTTACGCCCCTGTATCGATATATCGCTATATTGTCGATATTTCTAAATCGATATATCGATACAAAAATTTTAATCAATGACATCCCTAGTTTGAACGGGCATTAAACTCCATCAAACAGACAGAAACACTATGCAAGGGAAAAAAGCAATTTGCAATATGCAGGCACCTTTTTGCAATGTATTGTGAAAGACAGTTATTTGTTTAAATGTTTTTAGTACGTCTCTTTCCCTAAACATATAAATATGCTAAAATAAACAAGCACATTATAACTGACTGTTCGAAGAATTTTTGATAGTCTGTTAAAATGCATGTGAAAGTTATGTTATGTATTTTAAATATGAGATGTATGTAGAGATGTAAGGAAAACCAATTTTTATCCTTGTTCTTTATCCTTTCAGTTTAATGACAGTTTATTAGGTGGAAAAAATCCGTTAAGTTATATACTACTGATTGTGTGTTTTGTGTTGGCGTGGATCGAAACATGGATGCTGGACTTCAAGGTTGTGCCAACAGAGAAAAAAAGTTTACGAAGAGGTAAACAACTGAAGAAACATTATATTTCATGTGTAGGGGTTAAACCACAACTTGACTAGAAGAGTTGGTAGGGATGAGGGCAAAAGGCAATTACACATGCAATACTTCTCGTTTAAATCTTCTCTGAAATCTTCTCCGAAATTAGTGGCTAGGTTTGCTGGGGTGACTCTATGGTGTGTCTTAAAATGAGGAGTATGAACGTGAAAATCTAGTTGGGTTGACAGTGTTCAAGAGCAGCAGTGGAATTTGGATGAGAAATACATCAGCATCTTCTGATTTTAGAGCTATTTTTAGAAGCCAATCAGAATCTAGATTTACTAGTACAGTACAGCCAGCGTGTACTCTACTACAAAATAACTCTTGAACAGATGAGGGGCCGTTTTTTAGCGTTAATTTTGACCTACTTGTGTATAATATAAGTATGATGCAAAACATACATTTCAGTTATAGTTGACTTGAATTAGATGGAGATATGCCTTTTTTAACACTCTGTAATATGATGGTAATGTTTTCTTTTGTAGAGTTTTCATCAGCAGTAGGTCTTAGGCTAGCTTGTTTAGGAGAGAAGAGATTGATAGGTTTATGAACAATTTTACCAGTAGAAAATGATATTTAACAGGTACATGTATCTACATGTGAATATTTTTGCAGGGCGTTCAGATGAGGAGAGAGAACCATTGATATCTCATCGAGATTCTGACCGTTACTCTATAGAAGATACAAGAGAGTTCTATTCTCCGATGAATACTCCGGAAGGTAAGTTGGGGCTTTTTTCCCTTCCATAGTAGGGTCCATCTAAAGGCGTCTGCCCCTCATAAATTTCTTTCAAATGTTGCAGTTTTCGCCTAAAGTTTACTAGCCTTTGCCAAAATACAGAGCTATTTTTTTCTCCCAAATTAAGGGCGTTGGCCCCTTCTCCTCTCAGTAAAAAAAAAGCCCTGTAAGTAGTTGTGTCTTAAGTTATAAGGGATATGTATTGGAGAAGAAATGATTAAATTCTTATTTTTATGGCATACCTGTGTCATAGGCCCCTTTGAGTTCAGGCAGGGAATTTCAACAGTCCTATTTTTAGTGTCTATTGTCCTTGGGCAGCATTTTTACGCCCCTTAAGAGATGTAGTCAGAATATTTGAATTTACCTTTAAGTTAGTTGTTCAGCTAGTATGTTCATTTATTCATTTTATGTTGATTGTGGAGAGAGTTTATAACCTGCACTTGACCTTTACATCAGGAAGTGATTGTGAAGATGACATTATAATATTAAAGGAACGCAACTTTCACCTACTTGCTGTCAGTAAAACACCCAATATGAAACCGAATGTTACACAAATCATGTGAAAAACATACCACAAAAAGAGTAGTAAGAAATAATGATCTTCACCTTGGCTTAAGTAAGGATTTGTGTCTTCAACAGCTGGTTGACGAACAGTCAAGACAGCAATGAAATTTTAGTCAAAGATGTGCAATTTTCGCACGTCTTGAAAATATCAGTTAACAATGTAAGATGGATGGCGTGTGAGGAGGGATGGAAGTTGAAAAATGTTTAGTGGTTTGGGGAAACTTTGAGAAAGAGATCTTGACAGATTAAGATAGGGGACCTGTGATAACAAACTGACATTTGTCACGGATTATCAAATTTCTTTGATAATAAAACAATTACAGACTGTCAGTCATGTGTGACATCACATTTTGCAATTTTGAAATCAAACCAATTCTTTTTAAAAAAAAGCAGTGTCACAAAATGGCCATATTCTTTTTAGTGAATCTTGAATTTTGGCATTCTATACAACAAGATTACATTTGGTCTCATATTTTACTATGGTACATCCTGTACATTGACATGTTTGTATTTAGAATAGTTTCTCCCATGTTTGTGCAGACAGGTTTGCATGATAGTATGTGCATATATTTTAACCTGTGATATTTTGTATCATGTAAAGTGAGACTGAAATGAACTAAATAAACTAAACACAATATTATAGTACCTTGGATTAAAAACTAGACCTCAAGTATTTTCCAATTAAAACCTTGTTTATACTCTAGAAGTCACATTTTATAGCTTATTATCATGTAAATTAGTCAGAATGTTTGTCTTGTCTAGGTCAACAGAATGTTTTATGTTCATGATATACAGATTAAGGTTGAAATTTGGTCATAAGTAGGTCACATACTCAGGTGAGCGATTTAGGGCCATCTTTGCCCTCTTGTTTTACAAAGCATGTGACCTTGTATTTACTGATTGATACTAAGCTACTGAAGTATGGTACACCCCTATTTCTAAGCGGTGATTCAATAATGAACTGCTGTATTGGAATTTTGGTAGGGTATAACACATTCTCTGTATGACAGTTTACTATAGTGAAAGTCTACACTATTATTGCCACAACTGTAACCACTTTAAACTGACTTCGGGTCATGGGTTTGAGGTTTGCTTCTGATCTGACACTGATATGGAAAGCTAGCAAAACCGTAAATTTGGTAATTTTCATAATGATTTTATTTTTGCTTTTTTCGTTAATTTCCCTCTTCCCTTATTTAAAAGTCTCGCAAATTATTAATTTCATATAGATTTACTATTAAAGAATTCTCTTGTCGCAACTTAAAAATTCAGGAATATGTCTGTCTGCTCACAAAACACGAAATTTTAGTTTTGCAAAAATTACCAAATTTGCAGTATTTTACAGAGGATTGCATGCCTGTACCTGACTGAACTACTTTTGAAATGGGCAGTAATCTCCAAGCAAACAGGGAATACTAGTAATACCCTCAGTGTTTTACTTCACTTAACTGTGTCACTGATCTCACAATATAATTTAGACCAAAGTTTTTATGTCGGCATACAGTAGTAGGCTGTAAAATTAAATAGAAAGTACATGTACATGGTTTGGTTTTGTTTGCTGTTGTGGTAAACAAGGTCGTTAAATAAGGTCACAGATAAAAAAAATACTTGCCTCCTCGTAAATGTCTTTATATCTCCATTTATATAAAATTATGAGGCATCACTATGTTATTTCACTGTCTCATATCCCATTTTTAGCTCACCTGGCGTGCCAGGTACATAATCCCATTCCGTCCGGTTTACCTTTTTGTCCACCAATTTCCTTCAAACGACTCCTTGAAACCACTGGCGGTTGATAATGCAGATGTTCCTTACATAAGCTCTAAAAGGTGTTAGAGAATTCCATTCTAACTAATTGGTTCTTGCCAATATTAAAAGTATGCTAGATAAATTTTTGTTATTTGTCTTACATTTATAGGATGTCAAAATTGACCCCCAACCGGGTTTTATATGGTTATAAAAAATTTAAAAATTTACTGTCAAACCTTCAGTCACACAAACTTAAAGGAGCTGATGATTGTTAAGTTTTGACCCTGGGCCCCCCCCCCGGGTCATCGTTAGTTTTGCATAGGCATATAGGACTTTAATCTTCGAACCCAAGGCCTAGAGCTTACATTTGGCATGTAGCATTGCAGTGGAACACTACTTGTTATATCCCCTGGGTCAAAATTGACCCGCCCCGGGCCGGCCATATCAGGCAAAAATTTTTCTCTGAAACCACAAGCTAGATTTGTTATATGCATGAGTTGCCTATACCTCAAAGTTGTTAGATAATGCCCCTGGGGTCAAAATTGACCTGCCCGGGAAATTTCACAAAGGCGTATATATGCAACTTATGGTATTTAACTTATCTAGTGATCTTCCACCAGGCAATCACTTGTACAAGCTGGCGAGACAGGGCCTTGGCCCTCTTGACCTGTGCCGCCATTTAAAGTTTTTCATAAATGAATCTTAACTATTTTCTTCTATTAAAAGTTGCGATTTTTGTTTTTGTTTAATTTTCAATGTCACTTATATGGTTTTTAATACAGTCAAACTTAAACAAGCTTACAGATAATTTTGTTTGGACAATTTATTAATTAACATTTTCCCCCTTCCAGTTTAGTTATGTAAATTTAGAGAATGTGTTGAAAAAGACACAGTATTTGAAACATAATAACTCTGAATCCCTGTTTTCTAATGGTTCTTCCTTTCTTAAAACGATTTTTTTTCAACAAGTTTTATATCATTAAAAAGCTTACATGTACAATTTATAATTAATTCAAGTTAGCTAATTTAAAGTGAGAAAAATTTAAACATATGAATTAAACTGCTTTTCTTAATGTTTAAGGGCAACTGCCCTTGAAAAACAGTTGCTCATTTAGTAATTGAGAGATCGTGGTTCGAGGTTTTGGAGGTAGAACAATTTCATTTGTATAGAGATTTTGCCAAGACCGTTTGCAAAGCCCGAGCGATTTGTTGTATTCAAGTGAATGAAGTTCGAGTAAAAGAAGTTTAGCTGTATTTCCAATATGCTGCCAGTTATTTAACGAGTGAACTTGCAATTCCAAGTACTTGTATTTTCAAGTGACACTGAAACAAAGATAAGCAACAATCATAACACAGAATTATGCAAAAATACGCACAGAGTGTGTCAAACAAAATTTTATTATCTGAAAATGAGAACAAGGTGAACACACATGGTGTCACCATCACAATATAGTATCAAGGCAAATCATTAAACTTCATGTTTGCATTGGGATATTTGTTTGCTTCCTTATATTTATGAATAGGCTGTAGTTTACAATGGACGTCATGCAGTTAAATGAAATGATATAACGGGAAGTGAACTTTTTTAAATATCTTGCAGTGACCTCCAGAAGACAGTTTGATTATGAAAAATAGTAAATTTCATTCTGCATTTTTTTTCTAAATGTAGGCTGTGAAATATGAGTCTGTGTGTTCAAGAGTGGTGATTTTATTAGGTTAAAGTTATATTACCCTTCAAAATGGCCATATTGAGTTACGGTCAAGAATGATGCTGAAATGAAACACAGTGGATGCTTTATCATCATGTAAGAAGTGAGTTTAGCCAAGTATATTGACAGATAAAAATTGAGATATATATATACATAACCAAAGGGTGGATTTTTTACTTTTGACTAGGATAGTAAAAAAGATTTTTTTTTTACAGATTTCCTCTATATTCAATCTGAATGAAACTAATATACAGAGCAATATTTTTGGGTTATAACTGTGGCAATGTTCATTATTCAACAACAACAACAACAAATTTTATTAAGCATATTAAGCCATTACAATTCCTCTTGCCACATAAACAATTGGTTATAGTGTAGAAGTATGGTCTCTCATTATTCTAGGAGTATAAATCGTAGATTAATGTTCTATTTAAAACAATGGTGGTCTCTTTGAGCGGTAATATCACTTTAAGTTACATTGTTTAAGTATATTACATACTGTGATATATGGAGACATCATACTTATATCACCTTATAACAGAGTACTACAAAATAAGTAAGAGCTTAAAATGACATTGTTAATTGTTTTCCCTGTTACAGATTTTCGTAAATTGTACCATAAGTGGCATTAATTTTGTCTGGATAAAGTACAAACAAACCACTAAATCAAGCTGGATCTTGAAATTCCAAACCTGTAAAGCTATTTCCAGTTTTCAATAATTGATATAAAAATGTTTAAAGTCAGACAAAAGTCTTATACTTGAAAGCTGCCTGGTTACCTGGACTGTTCACAGCTGATAAAAGCCTTTGAAAGCAAATTGGTGGCGCAAGTTTAAAATACAGGTGAAAGCATTCTTTCAGAAAATTTATGACTTCAGGCAAACTTGATTTAATGTTTGATTTGATTATTGAAAAATAGTGTTCAGATTTTAATGAAAACTTAAATAAATTAAAATTGTTATCATAGTTTTGATTTTTTTTTTTTTCGCTTTTAAAGTTTAAGTTTCAAAGTCACCACTGCTTGGCCAAACAGTTGTTTTAGTGCAAATTTGGCAAATATTGTTAAAAAAAAAACCCCATAAAAATGATGATATAAATACATTGTCAGAATAATGCGTTGTTGTTGAATTTTCTATTCTTATGCATACGTTGTTAAAATTTCTGCAATCAATTTAAAATTACTTCTTACTAGTTTACAGGGTTTCGCAAGTTGAATAGTAAAGGCAGAGTCCATGTTTCTGTCGTATTTCCAGTGACTAATCAATTTCTTACATGAACTATTTGATGATTGACAAAAATGTTTAATTTAAATGAGGTACCTTCGTATTTCCTAGCTTATCAGAACGTGCTGACTGATCTTGATCAGGGTCGGCATGTCACGGGTTCAATCCTCACCAGTGCCAAGTAGTGGTAGTGTCCTTAGGTAAGACACAGATCTCTCTCTATCCCTCTTCAAGGTTGATTTTTGTCTGGATCGAATCTCAAGAGCGATTAATAAAAGTTGAAAGAACTTGTTTCGCAATCGAGAATAAATACATGTAGATTAAACCCATACAATTAATAGTACTGTCCAAAATAAGGATGGACTAGTTGACATTTAAAAAAGCTTTAGTAGGATAAGGTCATATAACTTCTATGCCTTCAGATCATTAAGATTTCTGTATTAATTATTTAAATCTCTTTTAAGGTCAATATATGGGTCAAAAGATTTTTAAGTTTGGTTTATCAATAGGAAAAAGTGTCACCGATATATATTGACTTAAAAATAAACTCGTATTGGCATGTACAAACTGGTATGGTAGCCGATTCACAGGAGTTCACATAAAAGTATTGGGAAAAAAAATCGGGTAGGAAAATACATGCTGTGCTATAAATACTTATATAGGACATAGTGTTTATACAATAAATCGTAGACTTTTACGGTATCAATACGCTGACTATTTCAATCTACAGTTTAGAAGAACTTGCGAAATCAGTAATAAATGTTTACCTGGGTATTCAGGGTTGTCAAGGGGTAGTATTTTTTATGACTGGATTTAATGATCATGTAGTGTTAGGCAATCTAGAGTTGGACAGTGTCATTTAAGTGGGATTATGATGTAAAGTAATTGTCTCTGTAAGAAATTTTTTTGATTTAATCTAAAAAAAAATGCATGGATTATTTTCAAAGATGAAAAAGAAGAAAAAAGGTAATTTTGCAATGTTTTTGAAAAGTGAAAAATAATTTTCTGAAATTATGATACAGTTAAAAATAGATTTTTTTAGTTGAGTTTAATTAAGTTTGTTCTTTGAGTAGATAAATGTCACTAACATACAGTCATGTAATATACATTAGGTGTATTGCGTAACACACTGGGTTCCTTAATAAAATGAGAACTACAAATATTAAGTTACGGTTGATTTTGAATGAAAATGAACACGTTTATGAATAATGTACACTAGTGTATGATAATTCTATAGCTTTTGTAGTCAAATTACATACATGTACAATGTAATTAGAGAACAATAAAAGTAACAGGTTTACAGCACAGTCAGTTAACTGTGACTGTATTATATATGATATTACTTCAGAAAAAATATATACAAATAAAATGTCTTGTGTAAAAATGTGCTCTTTTTTCACATTAAATTTGTGAAATTTAGTGAAGATTTCATCAGGCTATTAGAAGGAAATGTTAGAAAAATTGAAAGGAATTACTAAACATACTAAGATATCAGTTACCTCCCCCCCCCATGTCTTAATTACCACCACTATTTAACTGATTTGCAAAATTTCTGTTCTCAAGTTATGTTTACATGAACCTCAGTTTAAATATAGTGCTGTAGTGGATGGAACCAAAAGACTATTTAATTGATACAACATAGGATTAAGAAAAATCAGAGTTGGTTCACAGATGGATGAATAAGAAAAATACTTTTGTCATTAAAGAAAGGTTCAAATATAATTGAAAGTAATGTTTTGAAATGAACTAATATTCCAAAAAATTCAACTGTTACATGGAATCATGTACAGGAAAATGGGGTAATATTCGCATTGAGTTAATTTTTCGCTATTTTCACATATTTCCCACTTCGCTAATCTTAAAATCTCACGAAAGATTAATTTCACTTAGATTATGGGTATCATGATATGGGTATTTATCTTAGTCAGTGATGTTTTAATATATCCTTTTATCTGTGATGATCTTTGCTTTCATAATTTTTAAATGTAGATAATGGTTGTAAATTATATTGGACTGTCTCTCATAATTTTTTTAAGAATATATGTTAAACCTTATTTTTATGCCCCCGAAGGGAGGCATATTAAAATCACACCGTCCGTCCGTCCGTCCGTCTGTCCGTCTGTGCGTCCCCACTTACAATTGGTGTCCGGACTGTAACTCTGTCATGCATTGAAGGATTTTAAAATAACTTGGCACACCTGTCTAGCACATCAAGACGACGTGTCGCGTGCAAGACCCACATCCCTACCTCAAAGGTCAAGGTCACACTTGGAGTATGAAGGTTATGGAATCCTCTATATATGCACACATTCGTGTCCGGACTGTAACTTTGTCATGCATTGAAGGATTTTAAAATAACTTGGCACAAATGTCTAGCACATCAAGATGATGTGTCACGTACAAGACCCACGTCCCTAGCTCAAAGGTCAAGGTCATACTTAGAGTTTGAAGGTAATGGATTCCTCTATATATGCATATATGCACACATTCGTGTCCGGACTGTAACTTTGTCATGCATTGAAGGATTTTAAAATAACTTGGCACAAATGTCTAGCACATCAAGACGACGTGTCGCGTACAAGACCCACGTCCCTAGCTCAAAGGCCAAGGTCAAACTTAGAGTTTAAAGGTAACGGATTCCTCTATATATGCATATATGCACACATTCGTGTCCGGACTGTAACTTTGTCATGCATTGAAGGATTTTAAAATAACTTGGCACAAATGTCTAGCACATCAAGATGACGTGTCGTGTGCAAGACCCACGTCCCTAGCTCAAAGGTCAAGGTCACACTTAGAGTTTGAAGGTAATGGATTCCTCTATATATGCATATATGCACACATTCGTGTCCGGACTGTAACTTTGTCATGCATTGAAGGATTTTAAAATAATTTGGCACAAATGTCTAACACATCAAGATGACGTGTCGCGTGCAAGACCCACATCCCTACCACAAAGGTCAAGGTCACACTTAAGAGTTTATAGGTAATGGAATTCTGTATATATGCATACATTTGTGTCCGGACTATAACTTTATTATGCTTTGAAGGATTTTAAAATAACTTGGCACAAATGTCTAGCACATCAATCGGATGTGTCGCTTGCAAGACCCAAGTCCCTAGCTCAAAGGTCAAGGTCACACTTAGTGTTTAAAGTAATGGAAAACTGTATGCATGGTTACTCTGTCATGCATGGAAGGATTTTAAAATTACGAAGCACATTTATTGAGCACATGGAGAGGACAAAGACTGTGAGGCACCTCTTTCGGGGGCATTCGTCACTTGTGAGGGACAGCTCTTGTTGTGTCACACTTTCGGAGAAAAGGCGATACATTGTAAGGGATCGCTTTGTCCGTCTGTCGGTCTGTCACATAAACTTAACATTGGCTATAACTTTGCCATTTCTTAAGATTTCTTCATCAAACTTTGCAATTGTATTGCTTATGACAAAAGGATCATGATGCCGCCATTTTGGAGGTTAAGGTCATATTTGACAGAGTTATGCTCCTTTTTAGCTCGACTATTCAAAGAATAAGGAGGCTATTGCACTCGCCCCGGCGTTGGTGTCTGCGTTGGTTAAAGTTTTTTATGAATTCAAATATCTTGAATACTATCAAAGGTATTGACTTGAAACTCAAAGTATGTGTCTACCATCAACATCTACACCTGAGGAAACAATCCCCATAACTCTGTTTTGATTTTTGACAGATTTATGCCCCTTTTTAACTTAGAATTTTTAGTTAAAGATTTTTATAAATTCAAATATCATGAATACTATCAAAGGTATTGACTTGAAACTCAAAAGATATTTCTACCATCAACATTTACACCAGAGGAAACAATCTCCATAACTCTGTTTTGATTTTTGACAGATTTCTGCCCCTTTTTAACTTAGAATTTTTGGTAAAAGATTTTATAAGTTCAAATATTTTGAATACTTTCAAAGGTATTGACTTGAAACTCAAATTATGTGTCCACCATCAACATCTTCACCTGAGGAAACAATCCCCATAACTCTGTTTTGATTTTTGTTACATTTATTCCCCTTTTTAACTTAGAATTTTTAGTTAAAGATTTTTATAAAGTCAAATATCTTGAATACTATCAAACGTATTGACTTGAAACTTAAAATGTATGTTTTCTATCAATTGAAATTATCCCCCCCTCCCCCAGTTGGCTTACATACACGTAATTGCACGTAATGTTCATTTACAAAGGTCTTTGAACAAGTTTCATATCTTTGACCTTACTTCTTATAGACAGTTACACAATACACCTGTTCTTAGACAAAAAAAACCATTTTACCGACAAGCTTTTGAATAGTCGAGCGTGCTGTCATGAGACAGCTTTTGTTGTACTTAGATTTGTCATGAAAACTTAACGTTGGCTACAACTTTGCCATTTCTTAAGATTTCTGCATCAAACTTTCAAATTGCATTGCTTATGACAAAAGGGTTGTGATGTCGCCAAATTTTGTAGGTCAAATTCATACTTGACAAGAGTTGTGCCCCTTTTTGTACTGACAAAGCCAGATGACACAAGTGTTCTACTGAACGCCCATCTAGTTATAGTATATGAAATTTATTTGATTGAGATATTGTTACCTAACATGTAAAGTGAGACATAAATAAACTATATATACATATAGATTTACCTTTAGAGAATTCTAAAATTTGCGATAAAGTCTGTCTTGCTCACAAATGGCGAAATTTTCAGCTCACGAAAATGACCCAATTCACAGTATTTAATTATAAATTTGATGTAATTCATCCTTTCCAATGAGTATATATTATTGCATGATAGGTGCCAGGTTTAAGAGTAATATGTAGTGTGATTTTCACCAATCAATATTCATTATACACGTAAATTGGTCAGAATATTTGTCTCATTGATGAAATCTAGGTCAAAGTATGCTGCAAAAATGGTAGGTCACCAAATCAAATAATAGGAAAGCCTTGTGAACACTCGAAATGCCACATTTTGTATCCAGTTACTATGAGAAATAGAAATTAAATGTTTGTTATTATGGAATCTGGGTCAGGTTCCAAAACTACGTCATATACGATTAAAAACTAGGTCACCAGGTCAAATAATAGAGAAAAAAACTTTGAACATTGTAGAATCCAAATATTATATCCAATTATTTTGAAAATTGGTCAGAATGTTTGTCTTATTATTTAACTACAGGTGATGTTCCAAACTGTGTCAGTCGGGGTCAATAAAGTAGGACACTATGTTAAATGATACAAAAAATCCTGTGAATACCCCCAAAGCCAAATTTTGGTCAGAATGTCTTTCATGGTTAAACTCTAGGTCAGGTTTCAAACTTGATCATGTGAACCCAAAAACTAGGTCGTCAGGTCAAATAATGACCATAATTGTACTGAGCGATCCAGGGCCATCGTGATACTGTTGTTTAATATACCAGTGTTATGATGTTCTTTCTGCTTGTCCATTTGTCAAAAGATGCCTGTGTACATTAGGGTACCAGTTCATTGATAGTGCTACAAATACATCAATTATAAATCTGAAAATGAGAGCTGACAGCTCTTGACTGCTATAATCAATTAGAACGGTAGAATGTTACGACCTGATATGTAAATAATTTTCTCAGTAACAACAGTGCAATTAGACAAATCGATAAGGTCTATATTTCAGTGAAAAGTT
This sequence comes from Saxidomus purpurata, assembly GCA_022818135.1. Classification (NCBI taxonomy): domain Eukaryota; kingdom Metazoa; phylum Mollusca; class Bivalvia; order Venerida; family Veneridae; genus Saxidomus; species Saxidomus purpurata. The sequence goes on from JAFMSR010000016.1 coordinate 8,413,624, forward strand.
ACTAGAAATTTGAGTAAACTAAGCAAAGAGTGAATATCAATAATTCAATACTGTAATTTTGTTCCACCTTCGTGATCAGTAATTATGCCTTTGTCTTGGGTAGATTGTAGATAACAAGGACTTTTTTGCACTATTAAAAGTTTCATTTTTTTATATATATATATATATGGACACGTGTCTATATTAAATTTAAGATAATAAATAATAAATAATTCAATACTGTAATTTTGTTCCACCTTCATGATCAGTAATTATGCCTTTGTCTTGGGTAGATTGTAGATAACAAAGACTTTTTTGCACTATTAAAAGTTTCATTTTTTTATATATATATATGGACACGTGTCTATATTAAATTTAAGAAATGCTTCGCTAAATTACCTTTTAATTAAAGTTATGTTATCATGTAACCAGAGGGCATGTTTTTTTAATACAGTAAAGTTCCTATAATAAGACCACCTTTGGATTGCCATAAAGTGGTTTTAATATATTAACAATACAATGGTCCATTTGGTTATAAAATGTGCCAAAATTTGCTGTAGTCTCAATTTGACCTGTCATATAGTTCTGTAACATATTATTTGACTTCTGAAACAGATTCTGGAGACCTGGCCCGGCTTTCACTAACGTTCTCACCTTGAGTTATATCTCGAAAAAAATCCGACGAATTATAAAGTTTCTCTATCAAAACTGAGTAGTAGATGAAAATCTGAAACACCTTATCTTTCATGAGATGTGTTTCAAATTGGCTTTCACTAACCCTTTTCTCAAGTCTTGAGAACGTTCTCAGCTTTTGAGATGAGAATATTCTCAGAATTTGTTAGTGAAAGCCAAAGTGAGAAAAATCTCAGGGTAAGTCTTGGGTCTTGAGAATAGTCTCAGATTTGAGCTGAGATTTTATCTTGAGAACGTTAGTGAAAGCCGGGCCTGATAGAGCTTTGTACTTTTGTAGCCCTCGTAAAATATTATCTGTGAAATTGACACTATTACCTGTTTTGATTTATACAGGTAAGTACCTGATTGAAAAATTTCACTCCACAATTATTGCAAACAAGAATTTGAGGTGACTAATGGTTGTAAAGCAATGACAACACATGGAGTGTTTAATAAATACTAACAAAGATTTTTCAAAATGCTGTAAAAATCGAGCCCAGAACCTTCTGATCCAGAGGTGAACGCGCTACCGCTCCACTGTATTACAGTAGCATCCTATCATTGCAAACTGCGTTGTATTTAAACACTTCATCTGCTACTTTCAGGGTCAGAAGATGAAGGAGATCATCTACACGGTGTCCATCACAGTCATAATCATCATCACCACCATCATCATCACCGCCACAGTGACCAGACTTCCATCACCAGCAGTTCTAGTAGAAAGGCAAGTGATGCTTCACTGTATAGTGTGTCGAGTGTGTCTAGTATGGTTAGTTCTGCGGTAAGTGGCGCTCTTTAAGATCTTGGTGCCCGACTCCCTGAGCAGGAAACCAGACACCCCTTGCTGAGCACCAGACACCCCATGCTTATAACTACCAGACAACCAACACTGGGCATTACAAACCAACCTAGGAATGGCTTTATCCAACTTTTACCAAATCTCGTCACAAAGTCTGTGGGAATAGACTTTTTCAGACATTCAGAAGTTATGGTCCTTAAATGCAAAACTTTTACCAGCCTGTATCAGTGAAAACATGTCAAATCTCCATCAGACTCCGTCATAACATATTTGCCAAGTTTGATAATCAGTTTAATTGTCCAGGATATACTGGAGTTATATACTGCTGCACTCACACCAGACATACTTCACACCAGATGAGCATGCCTATAGCTATTGTAATATAATCTTTCACTGCCTTAAACCTTTCACAGTGCCTAAAAACAGTGTTGTTTTTACAATGAATATTTTCCATTTTCATAGAATTTCTTCAAACTTGGCATGTTGACTGAGAATCAAGTTTGAAACAGAAACCTGGAATAAAAACCATAGAGCACTAAACTTAATTTTGAATTATCTGCCCTTGAAAACCAGAAAATACATGTATAACAAAATGTTGTGTTCAAGGGCAGATAATTCAAAATCAAGGCCGGTGACCTTGTTTTATTTCAGATTTCTGTTTCAAACGTTATTCTCGGTCAAAATGCATAGTTTCAAGAAATTCTGTGAAAACCGAAATTTGGCTCTGGTCCTTATTTACAGAATATATAGCAGATAATGATATTATAGTCATTTGTTTAAGAGTCCACAAAAAGTTTCATAATCATAATTAAATGCCCACCCTTTTTACTTTCAGTTAAGTCACTGCTCTTTTAGATATTTAGGGTTGACAGCAGAACTGTTATAACTCCTTTATTTCATACAAGTTTCTACAATTTTACAGTCAACCTTTGAAATTATACTGTGTAACCTGGACTGTGTAACCTGGAGCTTGTAGCCATGCTGTTTTAAGCTTCTTAAAGAGTCAGATTTTTTTTCCTTAGCAGCATTTTATACATCGTCGAATACCCACGTCTCCCTCTTTACGCTATATGCTTCATCGGTAAATACAGTAGTGACAACAGAATATTTAACGGGGGTTCATACGATGCATTTTATGTAGCGCACCTTTTCCTTGCTTCCCTAACAGTATCTTGGAAACCACAAAGAAATTGGACTTTGTTAGGGATATTGATAAATGAAATTAATATTTATTGTTTTGATGGTGGTGTCAGTGAATAGGAAATAGAATATAGGCAGAATTTGCCATAGCTCTACCTAAAATTAACTATTTGGGAATTAGGATGGTGGTATCTCATACAAAAAATTTCCTTTCAAGACATTCAGTTTAACAGCATTATGGGAGAAATGCTGGGGTCCGTCATAGAAGCCCCTAAAGGGCTAAAGACTAAACTTAATGAACCCAGTTCAGTTCAGAAAAGAAAATGTTCTGTAGTACATTTGTACTACATGTTTTTATCTTCACTTTTTAGATTTTAAATTGACGTCTGTGTATGTCTCTAAAGGTATGTGAAATGAGTAAAAAATGAGTCTTATCTCTGTGAAATTGAACACTATCTCACATTAGGATTTTGCAATTGATCTTCTCACGTACAAACAAATAATTATCTAAAAGTGCATTTGAAGTTTATCTTGATTTTTATCCAATTCACTTGTTTGCATTTTAGTACTATATTAAAGTTTTGTAAAAGGTAAGGAAGTGCAGTTTTAACCTTTTCACCTGAAATAATTTGTTAAACAAATATAGTGAGACAAGGTCATATTGACATACAACCATTAGAATATTGTTACATCATTGTCATTCTATAAGAAATAGTCTAGGTTGGATAACTGATTCAAGCTTGTGCTTGCATCAATTCTGCCTAGTTAGCTGGGTAGCAAAATCTTTCTGAGAACCAGTCCTTAGTTACCCTAGCAACATTAACTTCACAGAGACACAGTCTAAAATATGTGTCTTCTGATTGGCTGGAAATGAGATTATTTCAAAATTGACCAATCAAATCTTGAAGAAAGTAGACTGTTCTTGGAGGACATTTTTTTATAAGATAAGCCTTGTTGCATCTAGGTTTTTGTTTGTCAGCAGAGCATTTTTTTTCTGCTTTCAGCAAAAGAAAGGGTATTTGATGTTAGAAAGCTTTTTCTTGCAAAGAATGCACATGATTGTGTGGACAAAAAGAGTTTACTTAGTTACAGTAATCCCACATAAGGCATATAAGAAACTGGCATAATGCTGACACCAGTTCACTATGGCTTCTTGTACATTCAATGTGTGCTCAACAAACATATAACTATGAAGCAGTAACTAACTGAATGTTACTACATTTTCTTGTAACCACTTCAAAAACAACACTATGTTCTTATAATTATAGAAAGGAGATTCATTTTTACATGTGAAATTAATAGATAGGAATGTTATGCATATTATGTTGTATACGACAAATGGTTGTTGCAAGACGTCATCGGTTAACATTGTGAAGTGTTATCTTGTGGGATGCATGTATTTAGCTGCACCTTGACACTTCTGTAACAAGCCACAAGTTTTGCTGTGATATTCAGTGTTTTATAGTACCCTGTCCAAGTGGGACAGTTCTCGATACGTTCAGAGTTAGATATATTGTAAATTAGGTAATTTTCGTGTGATGAAAATTTTGCGATTTGTGAGCAGCCAAACTTAATCGCAAATTTTAAATTCCTGAAAGGAGAATTGTCTTATAGTATATCTATGTGAAATGAATCTTTCGCGAGAGTTTTAAATTAGGGAATTTGCAAAATGAAATTATTGCGAATTTAACCCATTTTACAGTACTTAAGAATACAAAATTATTGTAATTCAGAGCTGTTATGATTTGAAGTATTAACCGGTTTTAATATTTTCAATGTTACAACAGGATGCAGAGCACTACTACCAGTTGCTACACAGGATGCAAAAAAAAACGGCAATTGCTTTGGGGAGCTATAATGGTAAGATAAGGACCGAACTGGAAAATAGTTGGAGGATAACTCATGAACAACTAGACCAATGAATAATTTTTAGTACAGCTGTAACATATCACAGGTAAAATTTAGGGCCGCAAGGAAAACCTTGAACATTAAAACGGTTTCAGGTAACATTGTACAACTTACCAAAAATTCTTGGTACACAAGTATACCAGATATACAGGTATAATATGATCTCGGGGAAAAGCAAGCATTGCTGTACAGTAAAACGGTTTCCGGATGATACTCATGAAACTGCCAAATAATTTTAGTACACACGGTTGCATACAATACGGCCAAGTTTAACTTTGGGGTCGACAGCACAGTGACTCGAACAGAAATGGTCAGGATGACACCTGAACGACTTACAATATTGTTTTTGTTACACTGATGTAACATCATGAAATACATCAAGTCTTGAGTAAGCAATAAGGTAAATGGTACACTATTCCCTGAACGTAAAACGTTTCGGATGAAACTCTGAAAGACTGGTCCTATTTAAATAATTTGGTACACAGGTGTAACTCAGAAATACATTTCATTTGACTTTAAGGCAATCAATGATTGGAAGTTAAAAGGTTCAATGATAACTAACAAGGCTTGGGACTAGCATAATGAAATTCATAGGAGGTAAATGACATTAACAGTCTGAAATAAACCCATTAAATTTAAAAGAATCCAACTTTCAACCTACATCATAAGTATGATTAAAAGTTGAATAGCATGTACACATACTTATTGTATAATATAAAATCTATCCTTGTATTCCTTTCTAAGGTTGCTACTTCTGACAAAGCTGTATTGTAGGGGACAATTGGCAATATTGTCAAAGCTCTCATATTGAAATTCAGGTGTTATGATTTGAAGGATTAACCGGTTGTAATAGTTTCAATGTTACACCTGGATGACCCAAATACTACCTTACAACATAAAAACTGCCATTTGATCTCTTGGAGCTTAAATACTTAGATGGGTAAAACACTAGAAAGGAATAATATATAGTAAGACTTTTGGCTGGATCAAACCAGGTAAGATTGTACAACTATTCAAATCTTTGCGCCTCTATAACAGTATGTATCTCAGAAAAATTGCATTGTGTACAGTGGTGCATATCTATCCACTTTTCGGATGCAACAATACTACTTTTCTAGGCAGACGGAAGTGCACAATGCACTGAGGTCTCATATCAATCATGAATATAAGCATAAAAATTTGACCTTGATAAAATGCTCTTTCTAAATCAGAAGTTTCGTATGCTTAACAACCATATTATTAATAAGGTCTAATAACATTGCTAAAAGCTTAGTCAAACCCATTAAATAATACGTTTATATTCCTGAATTAAATGCCATAGTTAGGAAAACTATTCAAATCATACATAATGATTAGTATTTGAATAGCAGCACACATCCTTTTCATAATTATACGCTAATTGTACAAGGCTTTGCACCTCTCCAATTGTCACAATTGGAATATTCAAACATGCCCAGGTCTCATCCAAAATATAAGCTAAAAATTTGCCCTTGATAAAATCTCTTTCAAATCAAGTTTATGCCCATTTAATAAGGTAAAATTGCTAAAAGCGTGTGCAAATTAAATAATACTTTATATTTGAATTAAATCATAGGGCTTTTTCTCCCTATCACCAGGGGCCGAATATCCCCCCCCCCCCCCCCCCCCCCCCCCCCCCCTTCCCATCAAAATTTTTTTAAATCTCCTTTCACTACATAGCATTCTTGGGACCGTTGCCCTTAACACAGATTGTTTTTTTCCAACCTATAAAATTTTTCTAGTTTAAAAAAAAAAACAAAAAAACTTTGCCCCTCCCATACCTAAATTTTTGGAACTGTTGCCCTAAACACAGATATTTTTTTGGCCTCAAGGTAATAGATTTTTAAACTCATACATAAATTCCCAATTTAATCAGAAAAATGCCGAAAACGCCGTGTTTTTTCCCAACTAGGGCCAGGGGCCTTTTCCCAAAAGAGCCAGAAAAAGCCCTGATGTAAATCTTGCATGGTATGCAGAAAGTCTACTTACAGTTTCTCCAGAAGTCAACATCTATTCTTCTCACAAATGTCTCGTGAGAAAAAAGAAAAATACGTATCAGAAAGATAGTTTAGTTAATTGAAAGAATGATTCATTGTATTTCTTTATCAAATGGTGTTCCTTACATAATTATGCTGACAAGATGTGTAATATGACGTGTAAACTTTCAGTACATGCACTCTTGTATTGTAAAAGCTTACATGTAAGGCCTGTTGTAGGAGTTTGTAAAGCCCGTTCATACCATATTTTAGTCATTTTAACAGGCTGGCAGTTTACTTACCGTTCCTTGGAAGAACCAATACTAGACTGCTATCCTCTGTAAGAAACTGCTAATTTTCTCACATAAAAAGACGTGGTTGGTAGCAGAGCTCAAACCCACGACCTTTATTTAATGAGAGGCTACAGTGATTTCAAGTCAGCGATTCAATCCACTCAACCATGGAGGCAGACACACTTAAGGTCTGTTTCAGAGATAAAGGGGATGGGGCAGAGAAATTCATATACAATAACTGTAGTCCATGCATTTTAAGGCAAAAGTAGGGGAGAGGGCAAGTGCCAATCTTCACAAAAAAGATTGTTCAGTAGCTGTTACATTATTGAGAAATTTGATGTTCTGTGGTGATCAGTATTTAAGTTCTGTAAACTTAGTAATATTTGTGATGATTTTATTTATCACCCCGCCGAAGGCGAAGGGGATATTAGAAATGGTCTCCTTCCGTCCGTCCGTGTGTCCATCCCAATTTTGTCCGGAGCATAACTCCAAAAGTACTTGAGCGATTTTCTTCAAACTTAATACACTGACAGAGCACATTGGGAGGAAGTGCAGTGTGTAAGAACAATAACTCTACCTTGCCTACTTTTAGAGTTATTCCCCTTTATCAGATTTACTTGAAAAACTTTGTCCGAAGCATAACTCCAAAAGTACTTGAGGGATTTTCTTCAAACTTAAAACACTGACATAGCACATTAGTAGGAAGTGCAGTGTGTAAGAACAATAACTCTACCTTGCCTACTTTTAGAGTTATTCCCCTTTATTAGATTTACTTTAAAAGTTTTGTCCAGAGCATAACTCAAAAAGTACTTGAGGGATTTACTTCAAACTTAATACACTGACATAGCACATTAGTAGGAAGTGCGGTGTGCAAGAACAATAACTCTACCTTGCCTACTTTTAAAGTTATTCCCTTTATCGTTTCTTGTCCAGCAAACCAAAAGTCTGAGTTTTAACTTAATACACTGACATAGCACATTAGTAGGAAGTGCAGTGTGCAAGAACAATAACTCTACCTTGCCTACTTTTAGAGTTATTCCCCTTTATCAGATTTACTTGAAAAAAAGTTCGGAGCATAACTCCAAAAGTACTTGAGGGATTTTCTTCAAACTTAATACACTGACATAGCACATTGGTAGGAAGTGCAGTGTGTAAGAACAATAACTCTACCTTGCCTACTTTTAGAGTTATTCCCCTTTATCAGATTTACTTGAAAATAATTTCCAGAGCATAACTCCAAAAGTACTTGAGGGATTTTCTTCAAACTTAATACACTGACATAGCACATTGGTAGGAAGTGCAGTGTGCAAGAACAATAACTCTACCTTGCCTACTTTTAGTCAAATAGAAAAATATCATACCTATACTGATAATGAACATTAATATAATTTTGCAAACCTTCTCTTCATTGCCTTATTCTTTTTCCACTTACTTGAAAACTGTACTCAGCATGACCATAACTATACGGCTTTTTAAGGATTTCCTCTCACCAAGTAAAATGTACGAAAGTACAACCTTCAGGTAACTTCTTCCTGGCAGGGGGATTAACCATGTGTAACATGGCTCTTGTTTTCACTATATTTGTGAATTTCCCACTTCGCTATTTTAAAAATCTTGTGAATGATTAATTTCATATAGATTTACTATTTGAGAATTTTCCATTCGTGAATTTGAACTTAGCGAATTAGTCTGTCTGCTCACAAATCACAAAATTTTCTTCACATGAAAATTACTCAATTTTTAGTAATTAAACCATTACAGAGCTGGTGCATAAATTACATACTGTTGAATAGCTGTCTCCTTGATATTGTTTGAAAATTTTAGCTGTCTGTCTAAATATTTCTATGAAGTTGCTATATCCAGTGTTGTCAGCATTGGTATTTATTTAGGATCTGTTTATTTTCAGGGAATAATTGATTTAGCTCCACATGACCTTTGGCATGATATGGTTACTACATTAAATGATTCACCAAAATGGAACCCAACCATACTGGAAAGTAGAGTGAGTAACACTTTAATCTGGCTCTTAACTCTAAAGACTTCTTTTATTTTAGTTTTAAATTATACTTATTTATTTTAGCTTGATTGTGAAGAAAGCTTGCAGCTTATCGAGTCACTTTCAAGTCTGCTTCCTGGAAAAACCAGTACTGGTGTCATATAAGGAGGTACGGTCATGACCCCAGTGGGACTCGAACCCGCAACCTCCAGGATGAGCGGCAGACACCTTAACTTCTACACTACCGCTCCTTTTCTTTCTTTACACATAAAAATTTAACTACACTTCGCATAAATTACTTTAATTTGTATTTTTCCGTAAACGAATAAAATATTTACAATCGTATTAAAATTGCCAGAAGCAGAAATCCTAATTAAGAATTCTTTTATACAGCTGTTTTAATTGAATAACTGTTGTGTATCTTTTTATGCAACAAGTTGTTTCATAGATTTGATTTTTTACGCACAAGTACATGACTGTATATAAAATATCAGTGAATAGTACTCTACTGCAGTTTGTGAAACAAGTGAAAACTGATGTGATTTTTTTTTTTAATTTTCCATGTAGACATATTGATTTAATGTATAATTCAAGACAATTTTTTAACTTGAAATTTGTGGAAATCATAAAATTCATGTATGTGTACAGAAACTAGATGTAGGAGTTTTTAAGACAGTCTGCTGTCTGCCAGATACTTGATTGAAAATAAATTTTTAAACAACTGTGCTTCTAAAAGGTAACAGAATTCTTCAGGAGAGAGCTATAGTCATTGAGGATAGCAACTTTAAGTTTATACTAAACACCTTTTTTTCATATGAGGTAGCTACATATCTTACTTGCAGGGCGGATGTGGTGGTTGAGTGATTTATGCTCTGGACTACCAATCCGGATGTCCCGTGTTCAAATCCCAGCAAGGGCACTGGAAATTTCAGAAATGCTTTTCAGTGTTACCAACCCATCTAGAGATGAAATGGTTAGAAACCCAGAGGTAGTCTCACGTGTATTGGTGCTATACATGGGCACAACCAAGGATCTATTGGTGAAAAAGCTAGGGTCTGGAATCCGTATTCCTTTGTAATTTCATCTGTCTCTTCAATCTGCGCCTGTCAGGAGTCTTGGCAGTTTCACCTAGAGGAGAAATCCAAGGGTCGGCCGGGACTATAAACAATAAAACCAAAGATATCTAACTATCAAATGAAAGGTAACCCAGTCTGCTTAGATGCTTGCCTGTACTGAAATACTGTTGCCAGGTATTTTGGTATCTTCCTTTACCAGTAAAACTTTGAATGGTAACTAGATCTGCATATGTTAAAGTCTAATTGGCTACAGGTAACTCTATTTCACCTGGTTGTTCCGTTTGGCTAATATATAATATGTCTTCAAATTCTAGATTGTGAAAATGAGGTTGGTCTTTCGATGGCCTTGCACTATGTGTTGTTTTAGGCAGATGGTCTCAACAACAACAATAGATAGAAAAGACATATCACTTGTTATTTGGCTCTAAAGTGTTTGCCCGGTTTTAGATGGGTTAATTTAAAACTTGAAAAGAAAAAAAGAACAGGTTTATTCATGCAGCTTTTGCTTTATAACAAACTTTTTGGTTTTCAAAAGAAAAATGCAGTCAGACTAGAATGAACTAGCGTTTTTCCCCATCACATGAACCAAACAAAATGTTATCTTACCTTTTTATGCATCAAACCATTACTGATGCTGATCAAGGTAAAGCAGTGCTAAGTGATGTGAAATGCCTGATAATTTGAGTACATTTGTACTTGATATATTCACAAATATTTGAAGCCATTGGGCAATTTGTTGCAGACAATACAGGTGATTGATGAATGCACAGAGGTCATGTACAATATTGCAGCTGAGGCTGCAGGGGGCCTTGTGTCAGCACGGGATTTTGTAAGTGTGCGTCAATGGATGTGTTACCAGAATTCAAAGTATTTAACCGTCGGTGTCGGTGCCCAACATCCCGACATGCCCGCCACTAAGAAATACGTCAGGTACGTGTAGGTGTAATGTATCGGTAATTGGTGTGTAACCCGCATGCATTTTTATATCTTACTTACAGACCCTTCAGGTAATCGACGAGAATACGGAGATCACGTACAACGTTGCTGCAGAGGCTGCTGGCGGCCTCGTCTCGGCACGTGATTTTATAAATGTCCGTCAGTGGTTGCAGTATGAACCAGACAAGTATATATCGTACGGCATAGGTTGTACTTACGCAGAAATGCCTGTCCAGAAAAAATACGTGAGGTATGAGGATTCCTAGATGTGCTTCTCTTCCCTTGCACAAACTAATATCTGCTGTGTAATCGTATTTAAGAAACATGTATACTGTATACCAGTCATTTATTATATGAAGTCAGCTGTGTTTATAAGACTATTCTATACTCAACAGGAACTTTTTCAGTTTTGTTGTCAATTGTAGAAAAAAGGCAACATACAAATTGAGAACTTTTCATGAATTCTTGCAGGATAAAGTTCGCTATCCAGCTGCATGAAATTACAGTGAACTAATCCATTTAGAAGTTTTTTCAGAATGTGCTGAATGTCTGTCTCTTAGTACCAGCATTGGTCTAACTGAGCACATACCATATACCCCCTTATAAATGCTCTCCCCCTAAATGCCCCTCTCCCCCTCAGTGAGTAATAGAACAACACTTGCTTTCATTTAACGACTCAGTTTGCATTTTAGGTCTGGAATAACCATCCTCCGGGTGTCAAATAGTTTTATTCATTTACGTTATGGAATAAATGGGTAAACAATGTAACACCACCTGGGGTGTTTATATGGGAATATACAGTAAATTTCAAGTGCAATGGTAAAGTTGCATTTCTTTTGCCGGTCAGTATGTAACAAAAAAAAGTTATATTGTCTTATATTGTTTTTAATGGAAGAAGTTGCTGGGACTATATTTTGTTAATGCAGCTATTGTTTTAATGAAAAAAAATGGTGTACATTATACTGCTGTATTTGTGATATCTTTTAGCTCACTCATACATGTATTCATTATCACTTTATAATAATATGATACTAACCAAATCCGGTCTTTTGGGCTATTATTACATCTTGAAAGTTCTGTTTTTATATAATCTGGTATCTGGGGGCTATATTGACATCTCACATGTCTGTGTCTGTAAAAAACAATGTTTCGGGCTATGACTCTACAACCACTGTTCGGATTTCAATGAAACTTCATTTTCGTTGTTATTTAATTTTCGCTATTTTCGCGAATATCTCATTTCGCCAATTTAAAAATCTTTTGAAAGATTCATTTTGCTTAGATTTACTATTACAGAAAGTAAGTCATTCTGTTCACAAACCACACAATTTTCCTCATGCTAAAATTACCCAATTTACTGTAAAATGATAATGCCTAAGGCAAACGGACCCCTATTCTAGCCAGCTATCTTACCTGAATTCGAGCTTAGATTGTTGAAGACCCCATATCTAAAGTCTTATACATGTATAAACTGGTTTTAGGACTGAGGTATTGGTTTTTGACTTAGAGCATTACAAGAACATGATAAAATACAAATTCCTCGGCTTTATGCTTCATAATATAAGAAGTATGGTAAGTCGTTATTGAAAATTGTATGAAAAATTATTTGAAACATCTTGAAATTTTTATACTATATAAAACTACATACATTCAAATGAAAGTGGTATAGATATGGTGATCTCTTCTCTTTTGATTGGGAATAAAAACATGCAGTTCATACCTTAATCCATTCCATATGTTACATTACGTAAAAGTATTTATATATAATCTTTAAAACCTATTCATTTTACATTGGCCCTAGACTTCTTACATTCATTCATGCACGTTATTTAAGCTTCACTGAGTAGCTACTGTCTTGTGTTTGAAGCGGACTAAAAGTCAAGGGTTGACTGCAAAATTACAGTAACTTAAATAATTATGAAATAAAGGACTTACAACAGTTTAGGGGTCAAACTCTAAAAGGGAGGGGATGTGGAAGTCACAGACAGATTTCACTAGCACCTTTTTTCGGGTCTGATAGTCCAGGATTTTACTCCTACACGACTAGCCTTTGTATCTACCATAAAAAGTGATCTTTGTTTTCTTTTCATTTTTCTCTTAGATTATTTGTCAGCTCGGTTATCAGTCTTACACTATATATACATGTATATGATAGGTGTAATATAGCTCTTTCTTCTATTATAATTGACTTTGTACATTTAGCTACACTCATTCCTTTTTCTCTTTTTCAAAGTTTAGAGACAAAGTTAACTTAGTTCTTAGAATATTAGTAGAAAAGAAATTAAGGATGAATGGGGATCTGTTTCTTTGTAAGTTTTATTAATCGAGTTTTCTATATTCTTAAAATAAATTTCAGACACTTTCTGTTATCCTTTTCTATACAAAATATTCACAGAACATGTATAAGTGTTACTTAGGCAATTATTCTCCAGTGCTGATGTTATTTTATTTTTTAATTAAAGTAAAGTGGAAGAACGTTGTTTTAGTTAAGCAGTAACTGTGTAACCATTAAGTAAAAGTTGATTTTCAGTATGCCTTCATGTGTTCAAATTAGCTCTCAGTTTATAATTGGTAATTTGAGAAAAAAAAACGTGTTTCCTATCTCCTGACCGACCTTAACTCTACTGCCGACCTTAACTCTACTGCCGACCTTCACTTTACTGCCGACCTTAACTCTACTGCCGACCTTCACTTTACTGCCGACCTTCACTTTACTGCCAACCTTAACTTTACTGCCGACCTTAAACTTTTTTGTATGACAAAATGATCAAAAGAACTATTTTCAAGTGTTTCAGAGCAAAAAATGCAAAATAAAAAAACCCCTTGACAATTGACTTACTTTAACTTTTTTGCCAATCAGACCAGAAACACTATTTTTTTGTTCGGCATTACAAGGTAGGAATTGCACAGTTTCCTTTTGCAAGGTTTTTAAAACTGAAACATATTATGTACAGAAATTTTAATTCTTCTTGAGCCAGATGTCTGTAGCACTTATAAGGCTATTTGTTGTCACTGGTGATGTTGTTGAAGGATTTTTTTTGGTCATTTTAACGGAGACAGTTAACCTAACCCTCTTTTCTGGAATACCAGTACAAGGCTCCTATCCTATAAGCAACTGCCAACTATCTCACATAAAGAGACATGGTCGGTAGCAGGGCTCGAGCCCATGCCTCTCAATCTGTGAGAGGTTACAGTGATTTAAAGTCAGCAACTCTTAACCAGTCGACCATGGAGGCAGACTTTTTGTCACCACCATCCTTTAATATCACAGTAACGAGCGTAATAATTTTTTTTTGGTACAGGAAATAATTGATGATAATGCAGTTTTCTCTCTTGGTTGCATTTAAAAAAAAAAGTTTACAAATTGGATTAATTAGCTGTTGCTATGGATGTAGTGTATTCTTTTATGTTATGTGGCCATAGAAGCGGCTACACATAAATATTTATGTATAATTGTACTTGAAATATAACGTAAATGTATAAATTCTCATCGATTTCAGGGGAGATAATGGTCCTGGAGGTTGGGTATTTGAGGCTGTTACCGATGAACCAGACAAGTGTCTGTTTACCTGGATAGTTAACACTAACCTTAAGGTTTGTATAACTTATGGTTTCTTCTACTTTGTTGTTGTTGGAGTTTAACACCCGTTCAAACTGTATTTTGGTCATTTTAACAGGCAGGCAGTTTACCTAGAACCAGTGCGGTGGTGTAGAGGATAAGGTGTCTGCCGCTCATCCCGTAGGTTGTGGTTTCGAGCCCCACTTATAAGACTGATTTTATTAATTAGATGACTTTTTACTGATCTAAAAGTGGTCTCAATACTGGAACTTCACTGTAATAAAACACTTCTGATCACTGGTACTTCATGTACACTCAAAATGTGCAATTAAATTGTATGCTGACCTTCAGTTAGACTTCACATAAACTTCACTAAAATTCCCTCCACCACATTTTGTATTCTGCCAATGTTAGAGATATACTTTTGTCTATACCTCATTTGGTTTAGGGTGATGAAGAAAAAACTGGTACAGAGATATTTTAGGGAATGTCCACTAAATGTAAATTGGTTAATATTCATGATGTTTTAATTTTCGCTTTTTTTGCAAATTTCCCACTTTGCTAATACAGAGTCAATTCTCTATAATTAGAGAATTATCCATTCGGGAATTCAACATTCGTGAATAAGTCAATCAGCTTGTAAATTGTGAAATTTTCGTAATGTGAAAATTACGTTTGATTAAAACATTATTGATTTCTTTTGATCTCTATTCCAGGGTTGGCTACCACAAGCTGCCATAGACCAAGCAATGTCTGGAGTTTTAACCTCATATTTCAAATTGTTAGTCGAACATTACAAAGAAGTGATAGATGCAAGAACTAATGGGTTATAGCATCATTGCAGTATTCCATACTCAAGAGATATCTGTGATAGTTTGATATGCCGTTAGAACAAGATCTCCCGCATACCATCCCAGATAGATCAGGACCTCCATTGTACAGTTCCATGGTAGATCAAGACTCCCTCATACAACCTAAGGGAGATCAAGACTCCCTCATACAATCTAAGGGAGATCAAGACTCCCTCATACAATCTAAGGGAGATCAAGACTCCACATACCATCTAAGGGAGATCAAGACTCCCTCATACAATCTAAGGGAGATCAATATCTCCCTCATACAATCTAAGGGAGATCAAGACTCCCTCATATAACCTAAGGGAGGTCAAGACTCCCTCATACAATCTAAGGGTGATCAAGACTCCCTCATACAATCTAAGGGAGATCAAGACTCCCTCATACAACCTAAGGGAGGTCAAGACTCCCTCATACAATCTAAGGGAGATCAAAACTTCCTCATACAACCTAAGGGAGATCAAGACTCCCTCATACAACCAAAGGGAGATCATGATCTGTATGGTACAATCCCTAGGTGATCAACATCTTCATGGAAAAACCAGATACACCAGAGAAGGAAACTCGGTCCAAGATGGATGATTGTGACTGAATGTTTTTGTATAGATGTTAACACTTCTCCACAAAGTTGGAAAAAATGATAGAAGATTTTGCGGGAATATATAAGACTAATATTCATTATTTATTAGTAGTTTTTCAATTGCAGTTTCAAGTGAAAACTTGTAAAGTTTGTTTATCTACACAATTTTGTCTGATTTTAGTAATATTTTATATGACTTAATTTAATATAATTTTAATATAACACTTAAATACCAAGTTTAAAGATATACTCTATTTTTTATGAGTCCTTAACATTATTGTTTTTATTATTATTGTCCGTTTTCATAGGGTTTACCGTTTTGTAATTTTGATATTTGCAACTGTATACAGGGTTTTTAGTGGTCGGAAACTTTTTAACGGCGACAGCATTAAAAACAGTATATACTGTCGCAAATGTCAAAATCACTAAACGGTTAACCCTATTCTAACGCACAATGCTCTAAAATGCGTTCATTACTGATTGTCCAATTTTTGCAACTATAAAAACGTTATTTAATAGTCACAAATTTAAACGACACAACCAATCAGAAAAGACGTTACATCAATAGTGCGTTAGAAAAGATATTCCTATGCAATTTTTTTTTGTTCAAACTGTTTTAGATGCCTTTAAATTTGTTTTAGTGTAATTCTTTTAGCTAGCAAACAATATTTTGTCTCTGTTGCTTAGTTTTCTACCTCCACTGGTTAAATTTTGTTGGCTTTGTATAAAGTTTAGGTTGCAAAAGTAAATATTGAGTTATGTGACTTTATTACCCATAAACTCTTGAATCAACTTTAAAGTGATGTCATTAACTTGAATGTTTAATCAATTTACATGTATATCATTTTTGGCGTGACATTATAAGTATATTAACACGAGTGGCTGCATATCCTATATATACATTTAGGGGTCAATCTGTAAAAATACAGAACGTTTCTCTACGGAAACTTGTGTGGTAAATGACATAAAAACATGACATATGTAAGCAAGGGCGTTTTATCATATTTTGTGTTTAAAGTAACAATGATGTGCTAATATACGTTCAATAAAGAAAGGGGTAGTTTTTAAAGAATATGATTTGTAAGAATCAAAATAATAAACATGACCATAAATTTTATTGTTGAATAAAATATAGTCTGTTTCGAACACAGAAATTTAAATCGCTCTTGCAACAGACTCGGATTTAATTATTACCCATCGAAACTCCTGACTGTATTGTATTCAATGATAAAGTATTGGGGCACATAAAAGTTATTATCATTTTTAATTAGTGTAACTTTTTAAAAACAAGTTATTTGTAATACCTCTTGTATGTGCTGGACAGGTATACTTTCAGAATGCTTAAGTGAAGTTTGCTTTGTAAATATGGTATTTTCTGGAATTTTAATTTATAGCTTTTACATCAGTTTTAAGAAGAAAATTGAACTTGTAATTTAAAGTGGAATTATGCACATTTTTTCAAGTAAAAATCCAGCTGAAATAGGTGTGTGTACAAAAGGGTAGAGGAAATAAAAGCTTTTAACCCAATACACCAAACTCTTCCCTCTACCAGTATGAAATAATAACTTTCCAAATATTGATTTTCTTATTTTGACTGGGAGAGTCTTTTTAGAAAAAAAACAACAACTGCATGCAGGAGTTGCTTCCCTTCCACTGCCGAAATCCCTACAACAACGACACAATCAACTGTCATTTTATCAGTCCGATTTTTTTATTTCTAAAGCACCAACTTCAAATACTAATGCGGCATTATCATTAATTTAACACATTTAAATGCACAGCAACCAAAAATTGCTTTTATAAAACTGTCACCAAAAATACACTATGTGTAGTAAGATGCGCATAATGTCACTTTAAGTGTAAATCAAATCGAACAATTTTCCATCTGACCTCTCAATTAACATTTTTCTCTACCACCACAATTAGAAGACCTTATTGTGAAAGTGGCATGTGACTAGAATTCATACCACCTTTATATATTTTAAAAGTGTAGGAAGACAATAAAGTCAAATTTAAGCTAAATGAAAGATTTGTACGTCCAATCATCGGATACAGCATTATTTTACCTTTCTCAGGTATTTGAGATATTATCTAGTTGGTGCTATTTCTTTGCATTAGTTGCTTTTCCCTAACTATCAATTCATGACCATCATATTGACGTCCGTAATTGTAGTGTATGTATAGTCAACAATGTACGCACCATCACCAATTGATCATGACTTTTGCAATTCAGAATTAAGAATCAATGCAGAATGTTTGTTAGACATTTACATGTGACTTGCTTGTTTTATAAAGAAACATTTGACCTTGGTTGAGATTCAATGACCTTTTAGAGGTCTTAAAGAGGTTGTCTGTGTAACAAATCAAATGTTTAAACAGCAAAAAGTGCTTACTGGGATTAATTAGAGATTTTTTACGTTCCATTTTTTACGTTTCATTTTAATTTCGGAATTTTGTTTCCTTTGGTTCAGGTACAGAGTATGTACCGGTATGTGAAATAGTTTGTAAATAGATCAAATGATAACTTGTTTTTCTTTTAGATATATTGAAAGGCCACACCAAACTCATTGTTATGTATAAGGATACAGGACATCGAGTAAATCAGAAAATCAAGAAGTTTTAGAGCTCATCATTTTCTTATATTTGATGCCCTGAATTTTTCTGATTATTCCATCTTAGAATTTTGTACCTCAGTATTTGTAAAATATGACAAATGGTTTTTAACTTTTTACAAGCAGCTAATGCCCAGTAGATTTATTTGCATATTTTTTTTAGCTCACCTGGCTATGCCAGGGTGAGCTTTTCTGATCGATGATTGTCCGTCGTCCGTCAACATTTTGATTCAAATGACATCTCCTCTGAAACCTCTAGGCCAATGTTGATAAAACTATGCAGGAATGTTCCTTACATGAAGCTCTACCAAAATCGTTCAAAGAATTCCATTCCATGCAGAACTCTGGTTGCTATGGCAAAAATAGGAAAAACTTTAAAAATCTTCTTCTCTGAAACCAAAAGGCCTAGAGCTTAAATATTAGGGATGTAGCATTGTCTAGTGGACCTCTACCAAGATTGTTCAAATTATGACCCCGGGTCAAAATTGACCCCGGGTGGGCCCTTAGTATTTGCATAGGAATATATAGGGAAAACTTTAAAAATCTTTCTTCTCTGAAACCACAAGGCCTAGAGCTAAGATATTTGGCTGTAGCATTGTCTAGTAGACCTCTACCAAGATTGTTCAAATTATGACCCTGGGTCAAAATTGACCCCGCACTGGGGGTCACTTAGTTTTGCATAGGAATATATAGGAAAAACTTAAAAATCTTCTTCTCTGAAACCACAAGGCCTAGAGCTTAGATATTTGGCATGTAGCATTGGCTAGTGGACCTTACCAATATTGTTCAAATTATGAGCCCCGGGTCAAAATTGACCCCGCCCGGGGTCACTTAGTTTTGCATAGGAATATATAGGAAAACTTAAAAATCTTCTTCTCTGAAACCACAAGGCCTAGAGCTTAGATATTTGGCTGTAGCATTGGCTAGTGGACCTCTACCAAGATTGTTCAAATTATGGGCCCCGGGATCAAAATTGACCCCCGCACCGGGGTCACTTAGTTTTACATAGGCTTATATAGTAAAAACCTTAAAATATCTTCTTCTCTGAAACCACAAGGCCTAGAGCTTAGATATTTGGCATGTAGCATTGGCTAGTGGACCTCTACCAATATTGTTCAAATTATGCCCCTGGGGTCAAAATTGACCCCGCACCAGGGGTCACTTAGTTTTGCATAGGAATATGTAGTAAAAAATTTAAAAATCTTCTTCTCTGAAACCACAAGGCCTAGAGCTTAGATATTTGGCATGTAGCATTGCCTAGTAGACCTCTTTTAAAGTTTGTTCAAATTATGCCCCTGGGGTCAAAATTGACCTTGCCCGGGGGGGGGGTCATTTGTTTTACAAAGGCGTATATAGGAAAACTTATTTGGTATATAACATTATCTAGTGATCTTCCACCAGGCAAGTGGACTTGTACCAAGGTGAGCGATATAGGGCCATCTTGGCCCTCTTGTTTATATCTTGGTTGTATAGTTGAAGAAGTACATGCACCTTTCTTTTCTTCAGAAGCAAGTAATAATTTTACCCTTGGAATTATTCATGAATTTTAGAAATTGAATACAGTTTTAATTCAGTTTTTCAAACAAAACTCAAATGTTAGTGGGACTTGATGGTTGACATTTCCTTTATATTTTTGTGGTAAACTTTTTTTTAAATGTTGCTGTAACTCAAGATAGTAATTGTTTTGCTTCAGCTATTGACTCAATGTGTCTTACAAACGTTGTGTTATACTGTATGTATTTTTTATGCATGTGTACTGTTATGTACTGCAAGTTATGCATACCTTACATGCTTTTTTGTGATATACACTTTAACTCCTTTGAGTTTGGTTTGAACCACCTTTAGATGTACTGGACAAGTCATTTTTAGCTCTACTTTCTTAGTACAGTCCAGTCAGTCTAGTAGAGCGATACTGGCCCATATGGGTCTCTTGTTTGTTAGAAGGGCTTACCATTTCAGTAGCAGTCAGAGTAAACTATGACAAGAGTGCATGTGCATGAGGATTGAACATGGGTTACACAGGGGTAAAAGGGAGATCATAGGTTACACAGGGGTAAAAGGGAGATCATAGGTTACACAAGGGTAAAAGGGATATCATAGGTTACACAGGGGTAAAAGGGAGATCATGGGTTAAACAGGGGTAAAAGGGAGATCATAGGTTACACAGGGGTAAAAGGGATATCATAGGTTACACAGGGGTAAAAGAAGGATCATAGGTTACACAGGGGTAAAAGGAGGAATATACTGATGTAGCAGGATAAGTGTTAAATGCTGACAGCTAGACAAGAAATGTACTCTATGGTTGTAAAGCCCAGATACTGTAAAAGTCTTTATTTTCTCCAGTTGTTAATTTCATGATTGGCCAATTTCCTATTTATTACCGAATTTCTAACTTCGCAAGTGAGAACTGTTTTATAAATAATCATTGTTTTACTATTGTAGCGAGCTTGATGAATTGTGAAATGCTTCATTCGCGAAAAATAGCACAAAGAAAAATCTTGCAAAAAAGACTTTTACAGTATGTGTATTATAGTAATCCGGTATTTCCTTGAAATGTGCAATCTGTCCTGTAGTTTGTTCATATTGAACACATACCTCGGTATATTGTACCTAAAAATTTGCAAAATGTTTTTAAATACGGTAGTTATTTTGTACTTTTGTTAATCTTTCTGATTGAAATTAGACTTAATAATTATGAAGGTATCGTTTAAACTGTCTATATGTTATTTTTGAAAGTGTAACAAATATGTCTTTACTGGTTAGAGCTAGCGAGTCTTTTTAGAGGTATTTTGCTGGTGCAAAATCATGTTGCAATGTCCCAATTATTATTTCGATGGTATTGATGTCCTTTTTTTACTGAAAATCATGCTATGATTTTACTATTGAGGAGGCGTTATAATTTTAAAATCATGTTTTTTTCAAAACCACTACTAAGATGCCCTATAGTTGATGAATGCTGTTGCAGATTGCCTCTACATTATCTTTGCGAGTAAAATGCCTAAATTATCCAATTTTTCATTGTGTTGAATTTGTACATAGTTCCCAGACCTGATAAACAGTTACAATTTTACAGTACATTATGTTTGTTTGTCGGGTTTAACACCAGTTTCAATCATATTTCAGTTATATTTACAAGCGGGCAGTTAACCTAACCATATTACCTTGGAAGAATGAGTTCTAAAACCCTTTTTCACAATAAGAGACATGGGTGGTAGCAGGGCTCAAACCCATGACACTTGATCAGTGAGAGGTTACAGTGATTTCAAGAAAGCGGCTTCAACCACTCACCATGTAAGCTGATCTAAATGTGCAGAAATAGTATGCATGCCTAACCACAGAAATGATTCAACACACCTTCTCAACACAGAAATGATTCCACACACCTTAACACAGAAATGATTCCACACACCTTCTCAACACAGAATTTGTTCCACACACCTCAACACAAAAATGATTCTACACACCTTTTCAACACAGAAATGATTCTACACACCTCAACACAAATTGTTCCACACACCTCAACACAGAAATGATTCTACACACCTCAACACTGAAATTGTTCAACACACGTCAACACAGAAATTGTTCAACACACCTCAACACTGAAATTGTTCCACACACCTCAACACTGAAATTGTTCAACACACCTCAGCAAACGTGATGTCAACTCATTCACAACTTAAATGGGGCTTCTTATTTCCTTCAATTTAGTGAAATGTAGACTTGTTGTAAAGTTTTTAACCTAGATGTCCCTGTGTCAAGCAGTCATTAAAATGGCTACCATTTTCTGTTTGTGTTACAGGAAGTACCCGGTAATATAATATATTGGTACATTTTTTGTATTAGGAATATTTTAATTGAATTGTGTATTTAAGTTTTTTTTTATGATTAAAAATGATAAACTGTTATTTTTCTTTTTTTAGAATAAAATGTGTTTATTGAAATAATAAAAATGTTAAATATTAACATTAACAGGTAGTATTTTTTTGTTAATAGTTGCTTTTTAGCTCACCTGAGCATGCAGTACTCGAGGTGAGCTATTGTGATTGCCTGGTGTCTGTCGACTTCTGTCATATGTTCACACTTACCTTGTGTATTCAATAGAGACTGCATTTTCACTGGATTTTCATGAAACTTTGTCAGAATGGCTGCCTTGATGAAATCTATGTTGAGTCCGAATATAGGTCATCTGGGGTCAAAAACTAGGTCATGGGGTCAACTCATAGAAAAACCTGGAGTATGCAATAGAGGTAACATTTTTCATTGGATCTTCATGAAATTTGTTCAGTATGATTGCCTTGATGAAGTGTAGGTCGAGTTTGAATATGGGTCATCTACTGTTAAAAACTAGGTCATCCGGCCAAATTGTAGAAAAACCGTGTGTACACAATATGGGTTGCATTTTTAGCTCGACTATTCGGAGAATATGGAGAGCTATTACAGTCACTTGTGTGTCGGCGTCGGCGTCAGCGTTGCTTCTTTGGTTAAAGTTTTGCCTGCTAAGTACTATCATGCACATATCTCAGTAACCACTTACGATATTGACTTGAAACTTTGTTCATGTCTTTAGGGGTGTCATACAATCAAGGCAGATAACTCTTGAAAAAATTTAGTACAAATTATGGCCCTTTGTTTGACTTTTTGAAAATTTGGTTAAAGTTTTGCCTGCTAGGTACTATCATGCACATATCTCAGTAACCACTAATGATATTGACTTGAAACTTTGTTCATGTCTTTAGGGGTGTCATACAATCAAGGCAGATAACTCTTGAAAAAATTTAGTACAAATTATGGCCCTTGTTTTGACTTTTGAAAATTTGGTTAAAGTTTTGCCTGCTAGGTACTAACATGCACATATCTCAGTAACCACTTATAATATTGACTTGAAACTTTGTTCATGTCTTTAGGGGTGTCATACAATCAAGGCATATAACTCTTGAAAAAATTTATTACAAATTATGGCCCTTGTTTGACTTTTGAAAATTTGGTTAAAGTTTTGCCTGCTAGGTACTATCATGCACATATCTCAGTAACCACTTGTGATATTGACTTGAAACTTCGTTAATGTCTCTAGGGTGTGACACAGTCAAGTCAGATAATCTCGTATAAATTTAGTACTAATTATGGCCCTTGTTTGACTTTTGAAAATTTGGTTAAAGTTTTGCCTGCTAGGTACTATCATGCCTATCTCAGTAACCACTTATGATATTGACTTGAAACTTTTTTTAATGTCTTAAGAGGTGTCACACAGTCAAGACAGATAACTCTTGTTTAAATTTAGTGCAAATTATGGCCCTTGTTTGACTTTTGAAAATTTGGTATGTTTTTGCATGCAAGGTACTATCATGCACATATCTCAGTAACCACTTATGGTAGTTATATCAAACCTTGCAATAGTGTTCAGGGTAAATTTTGTATCAAACAATTAATTTACCAAAAATTAAATCTATAGTTATAGATTTTGACTTTTTTTATGATTCAACTTTTCCTAGTTTATACTTAATAGTTAGCAGAATTTTGTTTTGCTATTACACTGATAAAAGTTTTGTTTTATTAGCAAACACCCACAATAGTCGAGCGTGCTGTCTTATGGACAGCTCTTGTTCATTGGATCTTCATGAAACTTGGTCTGTATAATTGTCTTACTAAAATTCAGGTCGAGTTCGAATTTGGGTCATCTGAGTTAAAAAAACTAGGTCACCTGGCTAAAACCTTGTGTATGCTATACAAGTGACATTTACAAACCAATCATCATGAAAATTGGTCAGAATGAATTCCAAGGAAGATCTTGGAACTCTAGAAGTCACATTTTATAGCCCATCATGTGATGATAAGGTTTGTCATGTCAAGGTCAAACAGAATATTTGTGTTTATGATATACAGTTTATGGTTGAAGTTTGACTAATGCAGACGTCAATGCTACAAAAGAATGACTCCTTGTGATTTAAGATGTCAATACTTCAAAAATATGACGGCTTGAATATGAAAATGGCAATGCTCTAAAAGCATTGATTGCTTTAATATGAAGATGTCAATGTGCTCATTACAAAACACCTTAATTATTACATTACAAATCTATTCCACTGTAAGCATCACACAATCATCCAAACCAAATAATCACACTAACATCTAGTCAAATATATACCCGCAAGCATCATTATGATTCATACTAGCACTTATTATAATGTATTCCATAGATTGTGAACATCACACTAACATCTGGTTAAAATCTATTCCACTGTAACTTACATTTATACAATCTGATCCAGTTGACACACTTGTTTAAGACTTCCTTTGTACTTTAAGACTCTCATTTTCATTATAACGGCATTTAAACCTTATTCGTAAAACCGAATAACGCGATGCTGCTTTCTGGCGAACAATTCGTCATTCTCACTATATTGATGTACATTTAACATGTGTTTTTGCCAGTATTCTCTTCTTATGAAATTCTCTAAGCACATGTGACACTGGAATTTTCCTCCTGTGTGTATTTGTTTGTGTCTTTTCAATGATGAAGCTGCGGACATTCGTTTGGAACAAATGTCACACTGGTATTTCTTCTCCCCCGTATGAACTACCAAGTGACACTGTAAATCAGTACTTGTGGCGCACTGCTTACCGCAGTATGTGCAGATGTACTTTCCTGCAAAATGTCGCATACAATGATTTTTCAGAGATATTTTCGTCTTGAATGCAGCCCCACAAAATTCACATACTTCTGGACGATTTTCGGAATGGGTATTTAGGTGTTCTGTAAGTGCGCCTCCAGATGTGAATCCCCACTTGCATATTTTGCAAATGAACGGTCTTTCTCCAGTGTGTTTACGCACATGGTTACACATGTTTCCTGTTGATTTCGAGGTATATGCACAAAAGCCACACTTGTAAATCTTCTTGCCTGAAAGTAAATATTAAACTCATCAAAGCATTGGTTTTAATCATATAATGGCACTAACATTTAATCACATAGCAAAAGTTGATCAAGCCATAGCTTTTCCTAATACGATGTACTAGTAAATTGAATATAGTCAGAGCTATCACTTAAGTTGATGAATACTCACAAATGCCGCTTTTCAATGATTTTCAGCCATTTGTTGCCGAGAAATGGCTTGCCAAAACATCTCGAAGTACCCTATTTGTATGAAAAAAATTGAAGAGCCATAACTCGAAGAAAATTGTGAAGTTGTAACAAAGTGTAAGGGGGGAATATACTGGATTCAGCTTGTCTGTCTCGAATGTAGACGGAATTTTGTGGACACTAAATCTCCAATACCCTGGTCAGTATTCAATGACACTTCACACAAGTGATAAGTACAATGCCTAGTCGTGCATGGTCCATGTTTCAGGTCTCTAGATCAAAGGTCGATGTCACAGGGGCTCTAGATAGTAAAATCTTATGGACACCAAATCTCTAAAACCCCTGGTCAGAATTTAATGATACTTGACAGAAGCCTGAAGTTATGCAGGTCCAATAATTAAAGCATCAAATATTACATTTATTATAAATTTTCTATACTGTGTCAGTGGGGGTTTTCAGGGGGGGAGGGGGGGGGGTATTAATCACTTTCAGTGATAGTTCTAGTTGTTTCTGTTTTCAGGCAGAAGCTTTTTACCAAACAACAATGATTGTAAATTAATTTTTCTAGAGCAGAATTTGCCATCAGGAACGAGGTTTGCGGCTATTTGGCTGGTTATTGAAATTGGCTGAGATACTAATTTAAGGCTGATAAATATCCACACCCAGTTTTGCAAAGTTTAGAGGACGGACATCAAAAAGTATTACGACCAACAGAGACAGTTCTAAAGGTTAAGATCGTTAAATGTCCGTCGTCTGTTCGGGCTAATGAATTAGGTTTAGGAGCTCATTTGTCTATCTTTTTGACGAAATCTCTTCATTCCATATATTGATACCAAAATAAAAAAACATGGCCACCAAGAGGTGGGGCTAGTTTCCCCTATTACAGAAAACTTCTCTTAAATCACAGTAAGATTTCAAAATTACTCCACCAAAAGGTTGCTTGGATGACCCTTAAATTCCTTAAAAATCTTTGCATTCGTCAAAACAACATGGCCGTCAGAAGACGGGGTTTGTTTTCCCTAGATATTTCCCAAATGATAGTCAATCATTGTTTTAACATGAATACGCAAACATGTAGATTTGTGCGTGAAGCAAGCTTGTCTTACTTTCTCTTAAATTGATCAGTAATAAAACTAGATGCCCATGTGCAACATGTCAAGCCCGCCAGCTGTCAAAAGGACCAACTCCTTAACAAGTAGAGATAGGTCAAAATACACCGAAATATTGGATGTAACATGCATGTTGTACCACAGAAAAGTGGTCTCCAATTTTCTCTACGGCCAGTAATAAAAAATTCCAATACAAGCTATTTATAATAACAATAAAGGGAAGTAATTCTAAAAACAAGGGTAGGTCATGGTGGTGAACATTTGTGCCAAGTTACATCAAAATTGCTCCATGCATGAAGAAATGCTCCAGACAAAGATATTCTTGAATTTGACCTTAAACCTTTAAGTGTGACCTTGACCATAGACCTAGGGACCTGGTTCTTGCGCATGACACTCCGTCTCATGGTGGTGAACATTTGTGCCAAGTAACATCAAAATCCCTCCATGCATGAAGAAGAAATCTCCAGACAGTCATTTTTAAATTATTCTTGTATCTCACCTTTGGCCTCTAAGTGTGACCTTGACCTTGGAACTAGGGACCTGGTTCTTGGCCATGACACTATCTCATGGTGAACATTTGTACCACAAATAAGTGGTCTTGATTTTTCTCTTCGGCCTAAAAAAAAAAGGGCCAAGATGGCCCTATATCGCTCACCTGACTACCATTGGCTATAATACAAGGGGTCATGATTTTAACATAATTAGTAGAGGTCCACTACACAATGCTAAGTAACATTCCAAATACCTAAACTCTGCCTGCCGGCCTTGCGGTTTCTCTAAGTTTTCCCAGTATAAGCCTATCTAAAATCAAGTGACCTCCCTCCAACCCCTCCCGGGAAGGGTTAATTTTGACCTGCGGGTCATAATTTAAACAATCTTGGTAGAGGTCCACTAAAAATTTCTACATGTCAAATATCTAATCTCTAAGCCTTGCGGTTTCAGAGAACAAAAATTGTGAAGATTTTCCTATATAAAACTGTGTAAAATAAAGTGACCCCAGCCAAGGTCAATTTTTACCCGGGTGTCATAATTTGAACAATCTTGGTAGAGGTGCACAAGCAAAATATCTATGCTGTAAGCCTTGTGGTTTCAGAGAAGAAGTTTTTCCTATATAAGCTATGATAAACTGAGTGACCAACCGCTCAGAGTCAATTTTAAGCCAGGGGTCATAATTTGAACAATCTTGGTAGAGGTCCACTGGACAATGCTACATGCTAAATATCTAAGCTCTAGGCCTTGTGGTTTCAGAGAAGATTTTTTAAGTTTTTCCTATTTGTTGCCATAGCAACCAGATTTCTGCATAGAATGGAATTCTTTGAAAAACGTTGATAGTGCTTCATGCCAGGAACATCTCTGCAAAGTTTCATCAACATTGGCCCAGTGGTTTCAGAGAAGATGTCGTTTGAAGGAAATGGTGGACAGACAGATGGACGGACGACGGATGGAATGTGATCCTAATAGCTCACTCTGGCACTTTGCAAGGGTAGCTCATGGTGGTGAACATTTGTGCCAAGTTACATCAAAATCCCTCCATGCATGAAGTAGATATGCTCCAGACAAAGATATTCTTGAATTTGACCTTTAACCTCTAAATGTCACCTTGACCATAGACCTAAGGACCTGGTTCTTACGCATGACACTCCGTCTTATGATGGTGAACATTTGCACCAAGTTACATCAAAATCCCTCCATGTATGAAGTAGATATGCTACGGACAAAGATATTCTTGTTCCCTTGATCCATGGATAAGTTCAATAAACAGTAACAGTTGTTACCAAGTAATTTATGTATTCACAATAATGTTATCCCTCAATGTATTAAAACACAATAACAAGATGACTCCTAACAAGTTTATTTACAACATCTAAATTAGTCATTACAATATTACAGAAATTGACAATTATTATCGGATACTGAAACACTTATTAGACTTTTAACATGTTTACTGAAGTATATATCTCATTTGCTGAGGTACCGTTAGGTACACATGTAAGCATGACATTGTCTTTATTTCCCACTTTCTATGAAAAGTTTTTGCTTCGATCAAAATCTGAAAATCGCTACTGTAGGCTCTAAGAACATACCAAATTGATTCACAATTATAGAATGATATCATTTTTTGTAAGCACATATACATTTTATAAACAACAGTGACACAAACAGAAAATTTAATAGAAACATGAACAATAGCATTAACATAGACATGAATACAAAAACAGTGGCAAAGTTTAATTGAAAAAGTTTTTTAAAAAGTCAACTTGCGGCCTTAATATCTAAAACACCAAATTGAATTTTCCGGAATTGTAACAGGGGAATGCAGTTTGAAACTTGCTTCTTAAACTTTACAACAGCCATAGAGTATTTCCCTGTTTGAAATACTATTGCAGAAAAACAAGTGAATGTTTTTGTATTTCCTTAGATTGACCTGGGTGGTCTTTTTGTCCTACTTTCTCTTTATTGCGTGTTGTAAAAAGTCAGGAGTACATGTTGCACATCATTGAAAGTGATATTCTTTCAACTATAATTAAAAATAGGCAAGCCTTTTCATATACAACCTTTTAAAAGGCTCTTTCTGTGAGATTTCTGGTAAATTACAAAGATATTAATTTTGAAAACTGGAAAACCTACTTTTGTTTTTGAAAAGGCAAAATATAATTTATCAATTCTTTTGTTAAACTCAAATTTTCAACATAATATAGCAACATTTGATGCAGTATGCCATACTTTTCCTTCTCAGAAGACGCCCGTTACATCTCCAGACGCAGGTTACATCTCCAGACGCAGGTTACATCTCCAGATTTAAAAGAAAATTCAATTTTGTCTAAGTAAGTAATGGATCTTTAAAGAAAGAAATTCTAAAGTTTATAGCAGTCTGAAGACCCCAACTGTTGAGACGGTCTCAAACTTCCAAAGTCTGTGAACTTTAATTTTGGATAGACTGTAAATTGGGTAATATTCGTGACTATCCTATTTTCATTTATTTTCAAAATTTCCCCCTTCCCTATAATCTAAAAATTATGCTAAGGAATCTTTTCACAAAGATTATTGTCTTGTACTGCTTTCTCTAAATCAGCAGTCTGTAGAATATTAAGGACCTGGCAGGGGCGGCAAAATGAATTTTCAGTATAAAAAAAATTGTCAGAGAGCAGAATATTGATAAGATAAATTTTCAAGAATTTTACTCAATAAAGTTCATATCGACATGTTAATTTCATCAGTTAACCTGAGAGCAGACTAGTAAGAAATTTTGATATTCTGCCGCCTCTTCCTCGTAGTACAAATTTTTCAGGACACGCATTAATTTCCACTCTTTTCCTCCTCAATTACCGACATAACAACTTCTTCAATTGTGTATACTTCACTCTCGGGGACGTCTGTTAATATCAGACGTCCTTCTGGGAGAGCTCGACTTGAAGTCGATTGTTTACTTCTCTTTGTTTTCGCTAGAAAGTCCTCCTCCCCTGTGAAATTGTGACTTTTTATCATATGATCCCGGTAATACTCTTTCCGATTGAATCTCTTTTCGCAAACTTGACACTGAAACTTTTGTTCCCCCGTGTGTCTCAGCATATGTCTTTTAAGGGAATTCTGGGTCGACACAGAAAAATTACAAACAGTGCACTGGTGCTTTTTTTCCCCAGTATGCACGTGCATGTGCTGATTCCTCAGGAAATTGTTGCTGAAACGTTTTTCGCAATAGTGGCACTGAAACTGCCTTTCTTTGTGAACTTGAATTGTATGATTGTAAACAGACTTTTTGCTCTTAAAATAAGTTCCACAGAGTTCGCACTGGTATTTCCTCTCATCAGTGTGCGTGACCATATGCGCTTCCAGCGCGCTTCCTCCACTGAAAGCTTTTCCACAGACGTTACATTCGAATGGTCTCTCACCTGTGTGTATTCTCACATGATCGCGCATGTTTCCCGCAAATCTGGTTCTATGACTACAGAAGTCACACTTGTATACTCTTTCACCTAAAAACAACAAGAATTAAGCATAAGTTTGGCACAATAAGTCATGTATATGTTTTTGAGTATCGCCTACTGTAAATTGGATAAAATTAGCGATGGTTTAATTTTTGATTTTGAATCCTCTTAATTGGCAGCGAAAATCTGTACACTGCAGTTTTTGTTAGGCTTAAGCACTCCCATGCAATCACTACACAAGAGGGTCAAGATGGCCCGATCAATCACCTTGGAACCACTGGTCATTACACAAGGCCAACATCAGGGTCAAGATACAAATTTTTATTTTGAGTCGGCATGGTACACAAAATGCTAACATTAGCTATACCATCACAGAAAACAAAGTGAAAAGTACAACGATTGTCAGTTTTCAAGTCTATGTAAAGGCGATTGTCGTTTTCAAGTCTATGTAAAGGCGATTGTCGTTTTCAAAAAACAACTTTGGTAGAGCTTCATGTAAGGAAGGTCCCTGCCAAGTTTCATTAGCCAAGTGCATGGTTCTAGAAATGGTTGACAGACATCAAACAACAGACAGTGAGCGATCTTTATACTTCACCTTGGAATTTTGTGCCAGGTGAGCTAACGAGAACAGATTAAAGTTGAACTTGAGAGCTAACCCGAGTGGTTTCATTTATTTTTTCAGCAGTATAAATCAGTCATGTATAAAGTCTTCCAACCAAGGTCAATGAAAACTCCCTAATATGAAACAGCTCTTCCGGCATAAAATCATGAATAAATTTTTCAAATAAGAGGACAATGATGGCCCTATAGCGCTCACCTGAGTCAACAGAGAACAACTGCAATATACATGATCAGATCTCCACAATTCCTGGTAATAAAAACAAGAAGAGCCACGTTAGACATGGCCATCCCACACCTAGTGCTCTTTCTATGACAAAGACATTTGTGGTGAGAGGAATGGATATGGTACATTTTCTAATTTAATAAAATATAAGTATTTGGTGGGGTATAATTAGGTATGGTAGGGGTATGGTACATAGGCATGTAGTTCCCATCATTGTGCTTCTATCACTGTATGATGTTTCAAGTACTTCCCTTCTGTGCTTTTGAAGTTATGCTACAGAGAAGATTATGCTCTGTCCAAGATAAATCAATAAAGGGAGACAATTAAAACAAGAGGGCCATGATGGCCCTATATCGCTCACCTGAATACAAGTCCACTTGCCTAATGGGTGTGGTCAATTTTGATTTGAACAAAGTAGGTGGAAGACCACAAGACAATGTTACATACCAAATAGGTTTTCCTATATATGTCTTTGCAAAACAAGTGACCTCCTGGGCGGGGCCAATACTGACCTTAGGGGTATGAAACAAACTTTAAAGAAGTCTACTAGGCAATGCTACATGCTAAATATCTAAGCTCTAGGCCCCGTGGTTTCAGAGAAGAAGATTTTTTTAAGTTTTTCCTGTATAAGCTTATGTAAAATCAAGTGACCCCATGGAGGGGTCAGTTTTGACATAGGGGTCATAATTTGAACAATCTTAGTAGAGATCCACTAGGCATTTATACATGCCAAATATATAATCTCTAGGTCTTGTGGTTTCAGAGAAGAAGATTTTTAAAGTTTTTCCTATATAAGCCTATGTAAAACCAAGTGACCCCCAGGCAGGGTCAATTTGAACAATCTTGGTAGAGGTCCACTATACAATGCCACATGCTAAATGTCTAAGCTCTCTGCCTTGCGGTTTTAGAGAAATTTTTAAAAAGTTTTTCCTATTTGTTGCCATAGCAACCAGAGTTCCGCATGGAATGAAATTCTTTGAACACCTTTGATAGAGCTTCATGCAAGGAACATCCCTGCAAAGTTTCATCAACATTGGCCCAGTGGTTTCAGAGGAGATGTCGTTTGAAGGAAATGCTGGAAGGACGGACGGATGGACGGATAGACGAATGACGGAGGGAATGCGATCCTTATAGAAACAACACACAGAGTTATTGTCCTTGGGCACTGCACTTCCCCTGTGTGTCCTCTCTTTATTTACAATTTGAAGGAATTTCCTTCAGTACTTTTTGAGTTATGCTCAAGAAAAGAAAATGTAATAAAGGGGGATAATTAAAAAAATAGGCAAGGTACAGTTAAAGGTCCATTACTAACACAAAATCGAATTCTCTTTTAAATCTGGAATTGTAACAGGGAAATAGAGTTTGAAACTGGCTTCTAAAACTTTACAATAGCCGTGGAGTATTTCCCTGTTTGAAAAACTGCTGCAGAAAAACGAGTGAATGTTTGTGTATTTCCTAAGATTGACCTGGGTGATCTATTTGTCTTACTTTGGAACACTGGAAGTAAAGTTCTTTAATTATAATTCAAAATAGGCATGCTTATTTATGTACTACCTATTTACAGCCTCTCTCTGGGAGATTTCAAGGGGGGGGGGCATAATAAATGTCCTCTGGAGCAGAACTATGTGAAGTTTGGTTGAAATTGACCTAAACCGGTTAAGCAGGAGACTTTGTCTACAGCTTTTTGTATTTTATTCTCTGGTGTCCATTTTGTGCAGTAGAGTGGAACAGTTTGACCACTCTAAAATGAAATACCCTGTGAACTTTCAGTGAAAGTTACAAGAAGAAATGTTGTTTGAAGATATTTTCTATTTTTTACCTCTCACATTCATTTTGTGCAGATCGGAACAATTTGAACAAATTTTAGAAAAGGACCATCCAAGGCAAGCAACAATCCTGTGTGAAGTTTGATTGAAATTGGCCTAATGGGAAAGGAGGAGATGCCAAAGGTTAAAGATTTTTCTATTTTAAACTCTGGCAGCCATTTTGTGCAGCGGCCTGGTACAAATTTAGCAATTTTGGTAGAGGACCATCCAATCCGACCAAGTTTGGTTGAAATTGGCTCTGTGATAAAGAAAATGTTGTTCTGTTTTTAACTCTGGTGGCCATTTTGTGCAGCAGAATGGAATACTTTGAGCAACTTTGGTATAGGACCATTCAAGCAAGAATCCTGTTATGTTTGGTTGAAATTAAGTCTACCGGTAGTAGTTTCAGAGGATATGTTGTTTGAAGCAGTTGATGAAGACAGACAATAGAAGACGCAGGACGTACATCAAGTGGTCACAATAGCACCATGTGCACTTAAGGCTGTCTTTAAAATTTGATCCTAGCTGGGTGAACTGACCAATGATTTCTCAAACTTTGAACAACCACTTCTTAGGCATGTTGTGTTGTTTGAATTGTACCAAGTTGGCTTCTTCAATACCCAATCTGACAAATTTATCTTTACAAGCTACACATTTGCTTTTTGTTGATTTTGTTCAAGTTTATCGTCGATTTCAATCACATTTCAGTCATTTCAACAGGCAGGCAGTTTACTTTAAAACCATTGTTCCTGGGAAACCAGTACAAGATCCCTTTTCTTTGTAAAACAAACTGTCAACTTTCTCACATAAAGAGACTGGTAGCAAGGATCGAACCAAAGATGCTCACTCTGTAAAAGGTTACAGTGATTTCATGTCAGCAACTGTGAACAACTTGACAACAGAGGTTGTTGGCTTATACTTATTTATTTAAGCTGGATTGTGAAGAAAGCCTGTAGCTTATCAGGTCACATCAAGTCCACTTCCTGGAAAAACCAGTACTGGTGTCATATGATGTATGGTCATGACCCTAGTGGGGCTTTAACCCACAATCTCCAGGATGAGCGGCACTGGTAATTCTAAGACAGAGGACACAAGCTAAGACAGAGGACACAAGAATGACCTCACATTGTGACCACAACAGCCTCTGAGAATGACAACTGGAATCAGTTGTTTTCGACACTGTAATCAGCAATCAAGTTTAAATTCAAGGGTTATATTTCTACAGTTTGAAAGATTTACTAAAACTTTTAAAAGCAAGATCAAAATATTTGACTAGTATTTCCCAAGAACATTTTTTTCAGTCAAAAAATAATGAACGGTTAGCTTAACAGCCGATTAAAGATTCAAACAACCGGGTCCTGGATGACAAAATACAAGACACACAGGCAGATTAATGTTTATTTTCTACAATGAATTTGAAACTGAACATTACT
Source organism: Saxidomus purpurata (assembly GCA_022818135.1). Lineage (NCBI taxonomy): Eukaryota > Metazoa > Mollusca > Bivalvia > Venerida > Veneridae > Saxidomus > Saxidomus purpurata. The sequence goes on from JAFMSR010000016.1 coordinate 8,448,220, forward strand.
AACTTCATTAATGAAACTTTTAAATGCTGAATAAAATGTCTGAAACCTCAACATGCAATTTCAGAAAGTTTACCAATCAGATCAGTTCCTTGTTAAACAAGAGGACCATACATCGCTCGCCCGAGTCTCACAGCAGCATCTAGACTCCTTCAACCCAAAATACTGCATCTTGTTTTTTAAGCAAATTTCAGTTTAACACAAAGTGTGAAGTAAGTCAAAGAAATGTAGCCACTCTGGCTCCCGAGATTTTGTTTTTTTTCATTCTACATGCATACAATATGGAAATTGCCAACTTCAACCAGTCATTTTTGTAACAATCTTTGTATAACCAAGGAACATTTCTTTGCAGTTATGATGAAATTGTCCAAGACATTAAAACATGTCTTTGAAACCAAATGTTGATAACAAACAGTTTAAGGACAATGGAAATCCAACGGTCCTAAAAGCTCACCTGATATGTACAGTAGAACCTCAAAATTCCAGTCCGCTTTCAGCGGGAGAAAATCCACCAGAATTTTTCAGGTACGAGACTTTGTAAGTTTCATTCCTTTTGTGATTCCTGTATACAGGATTTACATTTATATGAATCATCGGGGTGGGTGCCTTTACAAACATGACCATCTTTATCAAAATTTACATTAAATATTTAAATTGATGTCAAACTTTGTAAAACATAAAATACAACATTCTCAGCATTAAAAACTGTAATACTAAAAATTTCAGCATCTTCCAGTGCGTAATAATAAAATACCGTGAAGTATGAAACCCAAGCAAATATTTGTTGAAAGTAAGGTTTATGCCCTTCCATTCATCACTCTCCACATACAACACAATATTTCACCTAAAAAAGTTGGTCAGTGCTTCCTATTCTATCTTATTTTCCCTTCAAAATCCTATTCTTTTCCCGTTACGTTTCGAAAAAATCTAAACATGCTACATGAAATGACTGTGAATTGTCTTCTTAATATGTATCGATTTAAAAAATCTAACAATCATGCGCTAAAATTGAATTCCCAACACACCATGTGAAATATGGTGGTGTAGAGGTTAAGGTGTCGGCCGCTCATCCCGGAGATTGCAGGTTCGCCCACAGGTTGCAGGTTCGAGCCCCACTGGGGTCATGACCGTACTTCCTCATATGACACCAGTACTGGTTTTTCCAGGAAGCGGACCCGAAAGGGCCCCAAAAACCCACCCTTTTTTCCCACAATCAAACTAAAAAAATAATAAACAAAATATGGACCAAAAATGTCTGCTGGAATTCGTAAAATTGAGGGACCAGACTTTTTTGAGGAAATTACAACATCCATGTTAATAGAGAGAAAGAGGGTGAAGAAAAAACCCAGAGTTTGAGGTGATCTGATTTTTAGTGGTCCGGAATTTTGTGAGTCTACTGTATATACATGTAGGTGTACTGGAACAGTAAAAGCTTCAAAATCAACACTCAAACAACATTCAATATTATGTTATTATGTACAATTGCAAGTAAACAAGAAAATATATGGAGAAATTATGTACCCTGCCCAAAGGAGAACTGTTGGGATTTTTCTGAATGATAAAATAACTATACATAAAATGGCCATTTGAAAGTCAAAAGGGCTATAACTCTGCTATAAATAAACGGATCACATTGGCAATTGGCATGCAGCTTTCATCTCCAATGTATTCATGTATACCCGGTACATTCCTGCCAAGTTTTCAATGAAATTTAACCAACCGCTAACTAAGATAATGGCTCCAGATAGCAAAAATGTCTGCATAAAGATGTTATTTGTAAATAAATAAGAGCCACCCCTCAGCCATTCATAAGCAGATTGCAACACAATATGGAGTACATCATTTGCCTAACCATACATATATCAATCAAGTTTCAACGAAATCTGACCAACCAGTACCAAGATATGGCTTTAAATGAAAATATAAATAATTATGCCTATGTAAACATTACAAAGGGCCATAACTCTGCTATACTAAGTAAATAGGTGAATTGTGATAACATTTGGCATGCACCATTCCCCTACCCAAATAAAAATTCCTGCCAAATTTCAATAAAGCTTACTAACCAGTAGCAAGGTATGACTGCAGGAAGAATAGCGTGACCGACCGACAGACAGACGGACTGACAGACAACGCCAAAACAATAGAACCCTGCCTTCAGCAGGGAATAAGTAAGATAAATAGTAACATGTACAATGTATAACCATAGAAAACAAAATTGGCTTTACAACAATGAGGAAATGACATTAAAATAATATCAACAGTAACATCTGCAAGAATGTATGACATTTGGCCAGGAAAAATTAATATTAAAGTCCTGGCAACATGCTGACAAAAAACCTGGTGCAAATGTTGGAAACTTTTCTATTCAAAATGATTTTACTTTAGCAAAATTTATTCTGTTTTCTGTTTGAAAGTGACTGATTTAACTTGTGAATGCCTAAAAAATAGAGTTGGGCTACAAGAACCACATTACATTCTGTATAAATTAGTTTTAGCCTCATTGCTGGAATAGGTTCTCAGTCATTAACTAAAACAACAATAATCATTTTCCCATAAACTAGAACCCTTCTCTACAATAACTCTCTTCACATTGCATTAGTCATGCTTGTAAGACAAACTTCTGCCCTTGATATTTCACCTCTTCCAACCAATCAAATTTCTAATCTGCCTTGAACTTTACTTGAACACATCCTTCTTTTCAACCGTATTTGTGCATTTAAATATCTCCTACCAACTTGTCATTGTTTGGAAATGTTACATTTTTGAAAATAATTACTCTTTCCTTTAGAACTGTATTTTCAAAGCACATTTTAAGCAGACAATCATAATAAATATTTTTTTTTTTTAAATACCTTGCACTTATAATGCACAAGCAGCGTCAGTTTTATAGTGATTCACAATCATGTCTGTGTAATAGTTTTTTACAGTTTCATTTTCAAAATATTTCTCTCAAAAACTTTGTGCAGGAATATTTTAAAACTTAATAAATGTACATCCTTGACAACTAGACATCTATAGTTACAAGTCAGTATCAACTTTGAAGAACATAATAAGTTAAGTTAGTAATCCAGGCTTATTATATACTGCACTTGGCCGTCTTCCATTTCCTGACCTATTTCTTGTTCCCCTTCTTTTGAGTGTTCTTTACTTTCATCAGTCTCAGTTTTTAAAGATTCTGGCATGACAACTCTGATAGTATGAACACCAGGTTCGGTAGCAGGCATGTCCTGCTCGTACAAACGCCTGAAACGCGTTCTCTTTGCTATTAATTCATCATCTTTATCCACATTGTGCGCTTTTATCATATGAGTGCGCCAATACTCTTTCCTCATTGATAAATGGCCGCAGATATGACATTCAAACCTAGCTCCGCTGTGCAACATTTTATGCCGCGCTAGTGAAGACATTGACGTGAAAGTCTTTTCGCAGTCCTGGCATTTGAACTTCCGCTCCCCAGTATGCGTTGGCATGTGATGCTGAAGTTCAGACTTAGAGTAGTAAAGCTTGTTGCAGACAGGGCACTTGACAGTGCCTGGCTCAAGGTGACGCGTGTAGTGTTTTACAAGTTGTCTCTTGATTTTGAACGCAAATCCACAAATGTCGCATACGTGTGGTCTTTCATCCGAATGGACAGCCATGTGTTTCTTTTGCCCAGTCTGGTTGGCAAAACTCCTTCCACAGATATTACATTGGAAAGGTTTCTCGCCTGTATGTACTCGAACATGGTCACGCATGTTGCCTGGCCATTTCGACGTATAGTCGCAAGTCTCGCACTTGAATATCTTACCTGAAAAATAGAATTTCATTCTGTTGGGCAATACAAGTTGCAGCAATCTTATTTCAGACTAAACCTAATCACTAATTCAAGTAAAACAAGAGCTGTCAGCTTGACAGCGCGCTCAATTTTTTTCAGTGCTTGCTAATAAAACAAAACTTTGTCAGTTAAACAACCCCAAGTATAAACAAGGGCCACATATAGCAAGATATTAAGAGTTATCAAACTTAATTGTTTGATATCCCTGAATACTACAGCAAAGTTTAAAATCAATACTTAAAGTGGTTAATGATATATGTGCATGACAGTGCCAGTTGCACATAAGACTTTAACTAGGAATTTCTAAGTACAAATCAAAAAACATTTTCACAGGGTTATCTCCTCTTGCTAACAGACAGGTGTCGTAATGGTACTCAAGTATTCCAACTTTCAAAGTAATATCTCAAAAGGAAAAGTCAAGTGGACAAGTAAGAAAATTTTGAAATTTGAATGGAAAGCCGAAAAGGGCCATAATTCAAATGAAATCCTTGACAGAGTTTCCTTTTCCTTTTCCTGTCTGTGTTTGGGAATCATGATGGTTAAACAAAGTTTCTTAGTTTTAAAGTAATATCTCAAACAGTTTAGTCAAAAAGTGGACTGGTATGAAAAACTTAACCAAGATTCTAAGTCGATAAAGGGCCTTAATTTTTTTAAAATCCTTGAAAGAGTTACCTTCTCTTGCATACAGATTGGGGTTATGTTGTTAACAAGCATCAGAGTTTCAAAGCAATATCTCAAAGGGTCTAGTGCATAAGTGGATTTTACCCATACTCAATGTATTTTCTAAGTAAAAAAGGGGCATAATTCTGTCAAAAACCTTGACAGAGTTTATATGTTCTCTTGTCTGTTGATGGAGGTAATGATGATAAATAAGTACGGTAAGTTTCAAAGCAATATCTGTAACGGTTTTAGAGTTATGTACTCTTGTCTGGAGATGGAGGTTATGATGGTACACAAGTATGGTTTCAAAGCCATACCTCTAACTGTTTTGAAATAAAGTGCGATACCAATGCCAACGAGAGTAGGATAGCTCCCTTTTTCTTCAAAAAGTCAAGCTAAAAAGGGGAGAGGTGGTGTAGAGGCTAAGGTGTCTGCCGCTCATCACAAAGGTGGCTGGTTTGACCACCACTGCGGTCACTACAGTACCTCCTCATATGACACCAGTACTGGTTTTCCAGGAAGCGGACTTGAGAGTGACTCAGTAAGCTTCAAGCTTTCTTCACAATCGAGCTAAAATGAATTAGTTTAAACTAGGCCAAGTGTAAGAATTACATTTCAAACTTCAATAACACATTTTGTTTAGCACATATGAGGTAAACATGGCAGACACATCCATTATAATTAAACTAGTGTCAAAGAGATTTGGAATTACTGCTATCACTAGAAGTGATTAATACCCCCTGCTTATATGTACGTGCTGGTCACAAAATGGAAAAAATATCAGTGCAAAAGTACACGATGAGACAAGTAAGTTTTACTTCACAGTCATATTAAACACAGCTTGAATGGTGCCATGAATAATTGATAAATGTGCAGATAAAATAGCTTTACATGAATAGGTATTGGCTACGTACAAAAGGGCAGTAACTCTATAACATGTGAAATATATATAACTTGTCATTCTAGCTTTGCATGCAAAAATATCATAGTGTGGAGTTTCAATGCAGTACCACCACATGTGAGATATTACACTTTCTAACTGAAAACTTGCTATGTACAGGACAGTAACACATTATATAAATATTATCTATTATGATCGTGATTAATCTTTGTCAATGAACATGTTGGGTACATGTAGGTTAAAGCCGAGTTGCACAATACTTGACTTTGTGCAAGTTGGGTCTCTACTAACAGGACAATATGCCTGATTCCAACATAGCCTACACTTTACTAGTGGTGGTCGAAAATGATAACTTGATATAATTTACATGTAAAGTAAAATGAAACAACTGTCTAAAAAATTTACTGGAAACATCTGCACAGTTCAACAAAACTTGTTCTCAACATGCTCAATAAAGTGGTTATATTCATGCTATTTTTTGCTTGTTGGAATGGCAGGATGAGAAGATGGTAAAACATATCCTTTTTTTGAAAGCGGTCAATGCAAGGATGTTACAGAGCAAGTTTGGTGACATTCCATCTATTGGCTCATGAAAATAAGCAGACAAAACGTTTTTTTTTCCTATTTTTATTACAGTTAACAGTGGTCCCTGTGTGCACTGGACCAGTACCATTGCCGTTTTTTTGAAAGGTAACAATTGAATGAGGCTACAGAGTAAGTTTGGTAATAATCTGACATGTATGCAGTTCATGAGTTATACTTGAACTTTGTGTAAGATGGAACGGGAGGTCTATTCCTCAAAATGAAACAAAATGTCTTCAAGGCCTAGGGGAGGGTCTGAGCCAAGCAAAAGAACTATCCTTAATGTGATGTTTACATTGGCATTATTGTGACAAAATGTGTGAGACATTTTCCCTTTTACTTCCATACTTAAGTCTATATACATGTATCCATGGCGATATAGATTTTAGGGAAATGATTAAAGTAGGATGAAAATGTATCATATTTTATTCCCATTGTACAAAATAGCAATAGTACCTGTTGACATAAGAAAACATATTCCTAATACTTCCTAAAGATTTCAAGCAACTTATTTTCAAACAAAATCACAGTCTTAGTTTCAACACGCGGGTCATGATGGACCTGTATCGCTCACCCGAGTGCCATTCCTCCAAAAGACAAGAAAGTAGATCAAAAGGTCGTCAAAAGGTCATAGTCAAGGTTAGCCGAGGACAATTTTGAAATCTGTGTACAAAACTGTAAACACAATTTCATTACCATAGCATTAAAACAAACAACGGGTCCGTCATGGCCCTATATCGCTTACCTGAGTACCACTGACTGAAAGACATGAAAGTAGATCTGAGTTATGATCCAGGTCAGCCAAAGACAAATTTGAAATCTGCTTGAAAAATTTTCACAGAGTCCAAATTTCATTACTGCAGCTTTAAAAACAAGTTTGTTCATGATCTGATCTGGTGACCTTGTTTTGACCCAATATGGCCCAACTGTTTTCTACCATAAATTGGGTAACATTTGCGATGATTTAATTTTCACTTTTTTTTTTCACGAATTTCCCACTTCTTTTATTATGAAATCCCACGAAAGATTAATTTCATATAGATTTACATTTAGATAATTCTCCTTTCATAATTAAGTCTGTTCCTTAAATCAAAATACACGGAAATTACCCAACTGATCATGGCTGATACATGTAGTATCTATTTTTACTAAATGCAAGCAAAATTAACAAAACCTGATTCAAAACGATGATGTCAATCATAATTTATATGATGCTGAACACTGAATATACCTTTTTCTATTTACTTATAAAAGAATGAACTTTGAAAGCACTTGCAGGAATTTTGGAAAATAGTTTTCAAAAATGGACAGTCTGAATTTCATCTCTCTAGCTTCAGAACCACAAGAGTATTGCTCTACTGGTCTGACCGGACTGTTCTGAGTAAGTTTTGTGAAAATCTTTTGCAATGTTATCAAGGAAAAGCTTACAGAGGTCACTGTGACCTTGACCCCAGTAGGGATCATCTAGTCAGTAACACCAATCAGTCTATGAAGTTTGAAGACTTTGTGTCAACTAGATCTTACGATATTGAGCGGAAAAGATTTTCAAAGTTTGGGCCACTGTGACCTTAATATTTGATCGACTGACGCCAAAAAAGTAGGGATCATCTACTTAGTAACACTAAACATCTCAAGATATAGTGCGGAAAAGATTTTCAAAGTTTGGATAACTGTGACCTTGACCGTTGACCCACTGGCCCAAAAAACAATAGGGATCATGTACAAGTTGCAGGGATCATTATTGATCAGCAAGTTTCATTCAAATGAAAATTGTGACCTGTAGAGCCCTATCAAGGTAAAGTTTACGGACGGACAGAGACCACCGTGGTATAAGCTCTGGTGTACTTTGTACGACCCAGGGTTCATGATTTGAACAATCTTGGTAGAGGTCTACTGGATAATGCTACATGCAAATATCTCAGTTCTGGGCCATCTAGTTTTTTAGAAGAATTTTTTAAAAGTGTTTCCTTTCAACTGTCATGACAATCAGAGTTCTGCATGGAATCAGTGTTTGAACAATTTAAATAGAGCGTCATGCAACATCCCAGTAAAGTTTCATTGAAATTGGCCCAGTGCTTTAGTAGATGTTTTTGGAAGCAATGTGGATGACATTACGACTGATGGACAGACGTACAACAGACATCAACCGATCCTAAAATCTCATCATGACCACTTCACGATCAGGTGAGCTAGAAATAGAGCTAAGAAAACAGAGCTTCTATTGAATATTGGCTGGCAATTCCTTTCTTTTCTTGGCTGTTATTATTTGATATTGACTGTTTTCAACAGACAGTGACCATGACTATTTATCTAGGGAACTGATATTGAAAATGCTTCAAGTTACAAAATTCCACACAAATCTGCACTTTAAGTACATAATTATTATACATTGTGTAGCTTAAAAATTCAGCCTGGCACTGTCAATCATTTTTTGTCAGTAAAATGTAACCAGCAGTCCTTGGTGTCACATGATTCGTACATGTAGCTGACAACTTTCAACCCTTGAAAGACCAAAGTTACATAAACCCTTATAAAGCTAGTCAGGAGTTGGACGCATCTGGCACAAACTGATTGGTGCAATAGTATGTATCGTGTGTTTGTCCCGGTAAAGATTCTTGCATATAACTATCTGACGGACAGTTAATCCATTCATGTGAGTCTGTCTTCTTTCCACTGTCTGTAGGAACTGGAGGAACTGGACACTGCCTACCACCCAAATGATCGTCATTTTCATGTAAACCAACTTCCTCATTTAAATACCCAGAAGTGGGAACCCCCAAGTCTTGCACAGATTTCGTTGTATTTGAGCCGTACGGTTTCTCCTGTTGCCTGTCATGATTTCGTGAAACCTTTCGTTTTGATGTTTCACCCATGGTACATGTAGTTGTACGTTTATTGACGTGCCACTTCTTCACGTTTTGTTTCCGTGCACAAGTCGCATATTCACTCCCATGAATCTGCTTCAAGTGACGTTTAATATTATCTTTACGATGAAAAACTGCTGTACATACATGGCACTTGTATCGATATCTGTCTTCTCTGCTAGCGTGAATTTTTCTGTGTCTCGAGAGTGACGTTGAATGATTGAACTTCAGTCCGCAAACGTTACAACCATATTTACGTTCATTACTGTGAACACTTGCGTGACTTTTGTACTCCGAGGCCGAGTAAAAATTGGCACCACACGTATCACAAACAACATTTTTATCCGAATGACGAACTGAATGACGCTGCAGCGCCTTCTTACTTTTAAAGCACAAATCGCACTCTGAACACGAAAATTGCTTTACATTAATGTGCGTCACTAAATGATCCTTCAGATTACCCATAGTGTTACATTTCTTCCCACAATTCTTACAGATGAACTTTTTCTTTCCTGTAAAAGAAATTGTGACAGACTTGACTTTTTTGACAATTTTTAACCTACTGTAAATAGGGTAATATTTGCGATGGTTCATTTCTCCCTAATTTTCGCCCCTTTTCCCCTTATTAAAATAAAAAAAAACACAAAAAATTTTAAAAAAAAAAATTAAAAAAAAAAAAAAAAAAAAAAAAAAAAAAAAAAAAAAAAAAACCCAAAAAAAAAAAAAAAAAAAAAAAAAAAAAAAAAAAAAAAAAAAAAAAATAACCTACTGTTAAAGAATTTTTTTTTCTGCATACAATTTCTTTTACAGATGAGAAAACAACTACAGTACAGAGCTATTAATTGTTACTAAAGTACAATTCCAAATCAAAGACTCCGGAGGGGGGGCGGGGGGGTATTTAAGCTTTAAAGAATACACTTCAACTTTCTAGCTAAGACAGCTGCAGCCACAGACCAAAATTTTAAAGACCCACGAGCACTTTAAGTACTCATACAAAGAATAATAAATTTATGGGTCAAATGATGATAAACAAGAGGGCCAAGATGGTCCTATATCACTCACCTGGGCTAGCTACTATTATCTTTAATAAAAAGCCATCAAGAGCAGAAAGGGTCAGTTATGACCTGGGGATTCTGATTTGAACAATCTTCATAGAGGTTCACTACTTAATGTTACAGTCTAAAGTCCTAGGCCAAACGTTTTTTCCCTTATAAAAGCATCTAAAATAAAATGACCCCCCCCCCCCCGAGTCAATTATGATCCGGTGGTCATGATTTGAACAATCTTGGTAGATCTCCACTGCGCAAGGCTATACTCCAAATCTTTGTGGTTTTAGAGAAGAAGATTTTTAAAGTTTTTTCTGTGTAAGCCTATGTAAAATCAAGTGACCCCCTGGGCTGGGTCAATTTTGACACAGGGTCATGATTTTAATAAAAGTCTACTAGGCAATGGCATATGCTTAATATCTAAGGTTTCAGAATAGAATCCCGGGTTGGGTCATTTTGACATGGGAATCATCATTTTAACAATCATAGTAGTGATTCACTAGATAATGTTAAATGTCAAAAAACTAAGCCAATGGCCTTCCGGTTCTTGAGAAGAAGATATTTTTAAGTTTTGCTTTCCATTGCCATGGCAACCAGAGTTCTCTGAACAGCTTAGACAGTGTAGAGAGAGCTTCATGCAACGAACATCCCTGCCAAGTTTCATCAACACTGGCCGAGTGGTTTCAGAGAAGATGTCGTTTGGACGTACAACAGATGACGGATTATGAGCGATCCTAATAACTCAACCTAAGCTAAAACCTACACTACATTTAATTTAATAGAATGTTCATTTGATTTCAATAGAAGTGCCAGGAATGTTTTCGCACAAATTATGGTCAACTATGCCAGTAAGATGTTTTTCTTGGTAAAAGCTATAAATATTTTACATCTCGAATGCTACTGAGACTTATATTCTGATGATGATCATGATGGTGATGGAAGAAATGATGATCATGATGGTGATGAAAGAAATGATCATGATGGTGATGGAAGAAATGATGATCACCACGATGGCGATAGAAGAAATGATCATCACTATGGCGATGGAAGAAATGATGATCATCACAATGGCAATGGAAATGTTGATCACCGCGATGGCGATGGAAGAAATGATAATCACCGCGACGATAATGGAAGAAATGATGATCACCATGATGGCAACGGAAGAAATGATGATCATCACTATGGCGGTTGATGAAATGATGATCATCGAAATGGTGATGGAAGAAATCATGAAATGATGATCAGTATGATAGCAATGCAGGAAATCAATCAGGGACAACTTTCACATTCTCAACAAGACAAACTTCAGTATCCCCATTTCTCATTCTCAGTGAATTTTAACAGAAGCCTAATAGTACAGTCATTCTGGGGTTGGACCGGGAAAAAATTTGAACAGAAATGAATCCTTCACCATGACTTTGCAAATGGACTACCTTTTAACATAAAGAAAAGTTCCCATTGATATGTGTGGTGGAAATGTTATTTTTGGGTATTTTCATGTTTTTTCGATGTTTTAGATGGGAATTTCTGTAATTATATTTCTTATTTTGATTATTTTCAACAAATATTTATGTTGTTTTCAATTTTTAATTCAAAACTACTGTAACTATGTAATGAAAAAAAATTGGGTGGAAATTGTCCATATTCACTTACTTTTTGGGGCATTTTCATGCTTTTTTGCTGTTTTAAGTGGGAATTTTTGTAGTTTAATGTTTAATTATGATTATTGTCAACAAATATTTGTGTTATTTTTATTTTTCGATTGGGAGCTACTATAACTATTCAATAAAAACTTTTTGGGTGAATATTTTCCAAATGCGACAACTTTTTGGGGTAGTTTCATGCTTTTTTTGCCGTTTTAAGTGGACATTTCTGTAATAAAAACACTTTTTTGGACGATTGTCAATTCATATTTATGCTGTTTTTGTTTTTTCTATTCAAAACTACTTAAGCTTTGAACTAAAATATACGTGGTTGAAAATATCTAATTCATCCAATTTTTTGGGGCATTTTCATCCATTTTTGATGTTCTAAGTGGTATTTCTGAAGTTGTATTTTTTTATTTTGATCATTCATTTTTATGTTATTCCTAGTTTTATTTAAATCTACTGTATCTATGAATTAAATATCTGAGCGAATTTTGTATTTTCACAAACTATTTTGGGTAATTTTCATGTTTTTTTTTATGTTTTAAATCACATTTTCTGTATTTCATTTACGTGTCGCCCTTTCGGAGAAAATGCGACACACAGAGATCGCTTTGTCTGTCAGTTGGACCAGTCCGTCAGTCCGTCAGAAAAACATAATGTTGGCTATAACCTTGCCATTTCTTAAGCTTTCTTCATCAAACTTTCAAATTATATTGCTTATGACAAAAGGCTCGTGATGCCGCCCAATTTTTTAGGTCAAGGTCATTTTTGACAGTCTTGCTCATTTTGTACTTAGATTTTGTCATGAGAACCTAACGTTGGCTATAATTTTGCCAATCTTAAGATTTCTTCATCAAACTTTCAAATTGTATAGCTTATGACAAAAGGGTCATGATGCCGCCATATTTTTTAGGTCAAGATCATATTTGACATTTGAGTCATGCCCCTTTTTGTACTTGGATTTTGTCACGAAATTATTGGTTATTATGACAAAGTGTAAGAGGAAGGGCGACACAAGTGTTCTACTGAACTCCTATCTAGTTTAAATTTGATTATTGTCAACATTTATATCCTTCATATTTTTTCTATTCTACTAGCAGCTTGATTCTTGTCAAATTTGGTGGAAATTTATCAGTTTGACCAACTTTTGGGTCATTTTCTTGTATTTTGATGTTTAAAGTAGTAATTACTTAAACAGATTTATCAAGTTTTATTTTTGTCAGCATATATTTATTTGTCACATAGTCTCGTATTTAGTATTACTATCAGCTGAATTCTAGATGATTGTGCAAACACTAAATCAGGGAATGAAATGGTACATGCACGTGGACATCAACCAAATTCTAGCTAGGAAACAATAAAACAAGCTGGATTCAACAGAAAACCAGACTACATACCTTGCCCAGGAGGTCGAAGATGCAATCAAAGAAAAAGAAGTAACACTTGTTAGTTGGATTGATCTCCAAAGAGCATTCGATAAAGTCTGGATTAACTGTCTCCTTGTGACGCTACTACGGAATGGAATGAATCAGGGGCACAATTTACAAACAGATCAAGTCGTATTTGTTCAATGCAAGGGCTAGAGTCTGTGTTGATGGGATACAAAGTTGTAAATTCTTACAACCACATAGTGGTCCTCAATGAAATGTATTGTCACCCACCCTCTTTCTTCTTTTCAAAAAAGCGTCCAAGAGGATTTGAAGCTTCCTCTATGCAGACTACCTTGTGTTTCGATGCATCAACTGCTATATTTAGGATGCAGCAACCTGCGGACATGCTTTCAACATGGACAGAAAACTGGTGCGTACATGTAAACACAGGAGACAATAAAGCTAGCGATAATACATAAGTTAGTTGACACTGAGTGAGCAAATGAGAAGATACTGAATACAGTATACTTTGGAACAGTGAGGCCCACCTTAAATACAGCTCTACAGCTAAGACGATGGACACAAATACAAATCAACAAGTGCCGGATAAGGTCCAAAACAAGGCCTTAAGAATAATTACTTGATACAAGTGTGCGGACAATTTTAAGGCAATGGAGGAAGTCACTGCCATTCTACTTATTGGTAAGAGAAGGGATGCGAAAGCGCAAATGCAAGGCAGCAAGTACCAGTTCTTCCCAGATCACCCCATGAAAACAAAGCTTTAGGCCCCATTGTCTGAAAAGACAGAACTGTGTCCATGAATCCATGAAGCTGACAAAAGCATATGCTGCCTATCTTGGGTCACCGACAACTTTTGATCACTGGGATCTGCCGGAGCCACAGTGGTGCAACATGTCAAACATTAGTACCTGCACTACAGTACCGGGTTCCAACTTGGTGTGGAAGATGAAAATATCAAGAGATCCATAGCACAAGTCATGTACTCAGAAGATTATCCATCAGAGTAATAGACGCATATGTAATCAGACTGCTACAGCTGCTATACAAGATGGCGGTGCTGGTATTTTCACAATGTACACAACTGGTGGGTCAGAGATAGTTAGCATACAAGCAGGCAAGCACTGTTACAACAACAAAGCAGAATAGAAGCCATCATGCAGCATCGAAAACTGCTGAAGTGTCAGAAAAGGACTGTCATCGGGTAGTTCTTCTAACAGATGCTCTATCAGTCCATAAAGCATTGGCTTATGTCAAATTGTAATCCCTTGCCCAAGAACATAACATGTTCAGCGAGAAGCAGAAAGTCTCACTCAAATGGATGCATACAAAAACACTATGGTGTTCATGGCAATGGGATGGCAGAGCAATTGGCAAATCAAGGGATAAGAGTCATCCATAGAGTCACTTATGAAAATATTAAAGCTCACGGCGACTAAGATTCTTACAAGAGTGTAGAGGCAGAAAGATGGCTACCATCTACTAGACAAATGGGAACAAGCTAATCAGTATTCAGAACAGGACACAACAGGCTTAATGCTCATACATATGTTTGAAAAACTAAAGCTGTTGCGTGTGTGGTCTTTCGGACCAGACACCAGCGCATTTACTTGAGATATGTCCCACTCAATCCCCCATCTTTTCTATTACTGGATTTTAAACTTTGATTGATTATTGCCAACATGTATTAATGTCTTTCATGTGTTTCTATTCAGTAATACTAATAGCTTTATATTACTATATCTATTTTTATGAAAATTTACCTCTCTTGGTCAGTAATTTGGGCATTACCTTTGCATTTTTATGATTAAAATGGGAATGCTGAGCTTCTAGAAGTTTGGTTCTTAACCAGTTGTTACCTATCTTCACTATCTTTTGGAATTTGGTCATGTTTTTTATGATTTAAGTGGGAATTTCTGTAATTTGATGTCAGGCAACATACATTAATATCCTTCATAGTCTTCAGTAGGGAATTTCAATAAAGAAAGCATCTGCCAAATACGGTTGTCTTCAATAATGAAGAATTTGTAAATGAAAATGAGATCACTGATAATTTCTTGTTTTGATATATATTTGCTGCAAAAAAAAAAAAAAAAAATATGTAGACATTACCATACCTCAACATTAAATGGCAGTAAACCTTGATTTAAATACAATAGATTTACTTGAATAAAATCAGATGACGAAGGTTTTCATAATTAGTTTTATGGTTTTCGAAAAATGATTATTCCTATCATTCTGCATGCTCGAGCAACACAAGTCCCTTCAGTGCTTTGATTTCCTTTGTGTATTTTTTCTGTTACATCATAACTAGCCTCTATTATAACAACGGAAGTGGTTTAGTTTGCTGACTCGAGATAACTTCACCCTTTTGGTTGAAGGCATTAGCATCGGGCCAGACATTTTATATGACAAAGTAAGAAGTTTAAAACTGGAGGTAGGAGTCTTGTACTTGTTCTTCGCAGAAATCCTGGTAACCTGTTTATATATTTTCATTCAGCTAATACTTTTATTTCTTATCACTGTAAATTGTTTTGCATGTAAAAGAAGTCAGTTTTCATTAAACAAAGAAGAAACAGGTGAAAAGTGAAAATAATCAAATGACCATGCAATACAAAGTTAAATTACGTGTTTGTTACTAAAAACAACCATTTGACCTTGACCTTCAATTAGAGGTCAAGTGTAAAAATGTCTGTAAAATGTTTAAAATAGATTGCTAATCAAAATGTTTGAAAGAAATAATACAAAAACCATTAAAATATACCAAAATATTGCAAAAGATGCAATAAGTAATGGTGAACTTAACCCTATTTAACATTTAAAGGGCGTGACCTTGACCTTGAAAATAAACTATTTCCACCAATGGAACTTTTGGGAACTTTGTGGTTTCTGAAACTACAGATGTTGGTGATACTGAAAATACATGTTTCATTTCTGTTCAAATTTATTCCCACTTTAGCATATTTTTGAGCTAGGATGACTGTACTATAACATGCTAATGTAAGGGTCGGAAAGAAACTTGCCAAATTTAGTAATTCATTCACTATAATTAGTCATTAGCCATTAGTATAGTAATTTCTAGAGCAAAATGCAACTGATAAGAGGTACGACCAAATATGCAAGAACTGTTATATATGAAAGCCATAAATAGCCCTATATTGCTCACCTGAGTTACATCTATTAGAAATTTCAACATGTGAATTTGTTCCGCACCATTCTATGATTTTTGACAATTCAGTTCCTATGACGCTAGTTTGGTTGAGGGTCATGCAGGTAATTTCTAAGAGCTATTTTCAGAATTTGATCAATGGTTTCTAAAGACTTAGTTTCTACTCGTTTATTTTAGCTTGACTGGGAAGAAATCTTGAAGCTTATTGGGTCACTCTCGAGTCCGATTCCTAATAAAGCCAGTATTGGTGTGATATGAGGAGGTATGGTTGTGACCCCAATCAATAAGGCTAGAACCCGCAACCTCAGGGATGTACATGTATGACAGAGTCCTTAACCACTACACGAACGCTCATTTCTGAAGACTTATGAAGAGATTTCTGTAAATTTACACTATAAGTCATTTTTTGTGAATGAAGAACTTTGTGGATTCAAAAACTCGTGAATAACTAGAAAATTGGAAAATCGCAAAAAACAGAAACAACTCAAGAATATAAGGCAGTGGCATATGTTAAGGAAATGGCGCTTTTTCTATTAAACTATTAAAGTGGATTTTCAGTGAATGCCATAATCCCAAGGTATTTATCATTAAAAACACAATGTCAAAATATTAAAGCATTTTTTTCTATGAGACACTAGAGAATAACTTAAATGAATGTACTGTTTAGAGGGTTGTTTTTGCTGGGCTTTTATTTTTGCTGCATTCAGTTTCTCCGCCATGATTAGCTGCAAATTTAAAACACTGAAAATTCAAATGATTTTTTATATACCGGTATGCCAAATATTTTCCCTGCAATTCACCTGCTATATAGTATGTATAAGAGTCCTGATTTAAAACTGTACACATGGTACATATTTAACAGAAAATACTTACCATTCAGAACTGTAGCTGCAGCAACTGGTAATACTTGTAAGCAAATCGTTCATTAAAACCAGAGGCGTAACGTTTCCTGGCAAAACTTTGCATAGTTAAATTCAAAAATGCATTTATCATGTTTATTATGCATGCGCAGACTGCATTTCAATCCGGTGACGGAGCTGACACTGATAGTTCAAGCGAAGATTTGCATTGTAATACTCCCAACCATCAAAACTCTGCTTCTCTTCATCTGACGAGTACTGTAAATTCGGTAATTTTCGTGCGAGGTAACTTTCCCGATTAGAGAGCAGACAGAGTTATTTGTAAGTTTTTAATTTAATTCGCAATAAGAGAATTCTCTAATAGTAAATCTATAATGTGAAATTAATCTTTTGTGAGATTTTTAATTCAGCAAAGTGTAAAAAATTGCAAAAGTAGAAAAAATTTAATAATCGTGAAAATAACCCAATTAACAGTAATTTTTCATCTCATTTCAATTTACTGGGAAAGTTGTCAGTTGTCAAGAACTATCAGTACTGAGTAAGAAATCTGCTAAGATTAATTGACATTCTTCACTAACTATTTACAGAACTGTTGAAAAAGACCATAAAACTAAAACACAAGATTCAACCTGATTTTCATACATTTGACTGCAAGATAATAAAGTCTTATACAAGTTTTAAGGTCTTATCCTCGGGTTGACCATGATTGATTTCATCAATGTGAATTATAGTCACAAAGTTTCATTTAGATTGGACTAAAATTCTGGTCTCTAGAGTGCTAACAAGAAATTGTCTATGGACAGACGTCGGACAATCACTGATCACAATAGCTCACCTTTGAGCACAAGGTGCTCAGGTGAGCTAAACAGGAGGGCCATCGCTCACTTGAGTACCAGACGAGTGTACTTAACTAAGGAAGTCACTTGTTGCTAAAGGGAGTAAGAAGTTACTAAGGAAGTCACTGGTTGCTAGGGAAAGTCAGTGGTTGTTAAATGCTACATTTGTAAAAGTCATCAGCTGCCAGGGTCAGTGACTGCCAAAAAAGTCAACTGTTGTTAGTTGCTAAGGACATATAATATGGTTGCTAAGGAAGTCATTTGTGGTCAAATGATGCTAAGGAAGTCACTGGTTGTTGTTGCTAAGGAAGTCAATGGTTGATAAGGCAGTCACTTGTCTCTTAGGGAAGCCACTGGTTGCTAGGAAACAAGGTTGTTCCTAGAGAAGTCAATTGTTCCTTTGGTAAGTCATTAGTTGCTAAATAAGTCACTGGTTGCTTAGGAAGTCATTGATTGCTAAGGATGTCACTGGCTCTTAGGCAAGTAACTAGTCAAAGTTGGTGTCTGCCAAGGAAGTCACTGGTTGGTAGGCGAGTGGCTGGTTGCTATAGGAACTTGTTGGAAGCTAGGTTTTTCCTGTAACTCTATATACAGACAAGGGACCTTATGGGCGTGGTCAATTTTTCACCACGGGCATGATTTGAACAAACTCTGTAGAGGTCCACTTGACAATGCTACATACTGAATTTAAATCTAAGATCTAGACCTTGTGGTTTTGGTTTTGTGAAGTTTTTCCTTGTGGTTGCCATGGCAACTAGAGTTCTGTATGGAATGGAATTCTTTGAACACTGGCAGAATATCCCTGCCTAGCTTCAGCACAACTGGCCAAGCAGGAAAAACGGACAGCGGACATCCAAACAATACTAAAGCTCACAAGAGTGAGCTAAAAACCTCACACGAGTGAGCTAAAAGCCTCAAACGAGTGAGCTAAAAGCCTCACATATATATATTCTAGGTGAAATTAAAATAAACAGAAACTTGCACAATGAGCAAATACAATGTATGATCAAATGATATAGCAAGAAATCCTCAAAGTCTCTACCAGCTCACCTTCATCACTAACATATTTCAATGTAATTAAATAAGACATAATAACTAGATGTCTCAGTCAGCCTAAACTGACTTTTCAGGAAATTTGACTCAGTGAACTATTCTTTTTGTTTGACAAAGATTTTAAAGTTTTTAAAAATCTCTTCAAGTGATGCCAAAACCTGCTTAGATGCCATATGTCTGAACCTAAGGTAACCATGGTAACAACACTGAAGGGTAATTTATAAGTTGTTTGTACTTTTGATCAACTTCTTTAAACCAGTCCAAATTGCTTTGACATAAAGATAATTTACTTGTAACTTATGTCGCTCACTTCCATAAAACAGAATCTAGGCTAGCATTCAAATTAAGTAACATTGAGCAGGCAAGTTTCAAGTCAAATTGTTGTCCAGGTTTGGATGGGCCTTAGGACTAGTTTGATGATATAACGTTAGATCTATCACACCTCACGAAAATGGAAAAATTTTACTGTTTCAAGAAACTATTTTCTACAAAGCTCTATTATAATTTACAATCGTGGAATTCAGACTGGTAATTCCTATTTGTAATACATATATGTTATCTGTCTGTGCTTTGGCTAGTTAAAGGAGGTCAACAATTACCAATGAGATATATATGATCAAAATCTTCTATCAAAATACTAAACTGTAAAAGTCGTTTATTGGCGAGGTTTCTATGTTCACTAATTTTCGCAATTTCATTAAACTCGCTAAAATAGCAAACGATGGTTATAATATAAAGAATAGTGCTCGCTCGTTTATTGGCAAGGTTTCTATGTTCACCAATTTTCGCAATTTCATCAAACTCGCTAAAATAGCAAACGATGGTTATAATACATTTATATAAAATAGTGCTCGCTCGAAAATTCAAAACTCAATTACATGGAAATTTTGCAAAACGCGCAATAAACAACTCGCGAAGATATTTATAAAAGACTTTCACAGCACATACAAAATTTGTATACCCGTAATAACAATTATAGAGTACAAGTAACTAGCCCTTATGCAGTCAATCCATACATTAATTTTGAATATTTTGACAACATACTGCAGTAGGTATAGAAAAAATATTGACCTGGTGACACTGAAGCAGTTTGTTTTATAAATACAGTACTTTGCTCTTTGAAAATTAAGTGCTAAAGATAATTCTTTTGATTGTTCATAAAATTTTCATTAGAACTTTTCCAGTTATTTATATAAATTCCACTCATGAATTGGAATCATCTATAATATTTAAGCATGCCAGACAGACTGCAAAAGAGCTAATAATCAAGTACAACAACATTGTTTGTACCCGGTACTTCAAGGGGACTTCAGGGCCTAGCCATGCTAGCTGAAGCCTTTTTATAAGCAGAATGCCAGATATCAATGTAAAGGTTAAGCAATAGTTAGTAGTAAGAAATATGGATTAATTGCAAATACATGTAGAAGTATTTTCATACAAGTATCTAAAAAAACATTTCTCCATGACTAACTGACTTAACATGTAATTTGAGTAAACGTTTTGTTTCAACTATGAATTTCTACATATTTTTCATGTATTTATGCCTGGAAGGCCCTGATGCCCCTTTATAAATCTCATTTGTAATAAAACACACTAACCTTCCTCGGTAAGCTCAACACTAAAATTTGAAGACTCTTTGCTGTAGTGGTTAGTCTTATCATATTTCCTCCTTTTCTTTTGTGATGAAGTTTCCACCTTTCTTTTCTGTCCCTTCCTTCTTGGCGTCACCATAGGTTTATCTTCATCTTCCTCATCATCTCCTAAAGTCATATTTCCTGCTATCTCAGTTTCATCAAAGTCATCCATATCATCATCTCCATCATCATCAGTATCTTCTGCTTCATCATATATCTCTTCCTCAGCATCACCAAGTTCTACTAGACCACTAGTGTCTTGATCTATCTGTGTTCCATCTAGAGCCTCAACTTTGACTTTTGTAATTTCACTAGATGTTTCCTTTTCAGCTGCTCCTTCCAATTTCACCTTAGCAGTTGAAGACATGGCAACCTTGGGTTTACTGTAATTATGAGCATCCATTGGAGTCCTCGTCTTTTTCGCCTTCCGCTTTTTTGCTTTCTCTGCAGCTACATCAGCTAGCTCTTCATACTCATACCCATCTTCACCAAGCTGTTCAATCGATTCATCATCCGCTGTCTGGTCTAGATGCAGTCTATGTTTGGCAATTCTGAAGAAGTATCTTGTAGTGCCATTCAGGGTCTCTTCCTTTTCTATAGCACTGACGTGCAAAACACTGTCAACTTCAATTTCTACATTGAAGTAGTTAACTTCCATGCTGTCATATGTTACAGGTGGTAACATTAATGTAGTTTTATCAGTACCTTCTTGAACAAACTTGAATTCATAGTCACTCTGAAAAACGCCATAATTATCAAAAGAATCAGACTCATCTTCAGAGCTCTCATGAACATCATCTCTTGGTTCTGCTTCCATTTTGTCTGTTTGGAATGTAAGACCTTGCACAGACTCTGCACAGCAATATTGTTGAACTTACAACCTGAAAGAATAAAAAGCTTGTTTACAACCCCATTAAAATGTTTTAGCTGTGGTTTTATGATACTACATAGATTAAAAACTTTTATATAATAAGATGGCTAAGATGACACTATATTGCTCACCTGGGTCAGCATGGAATATTTAGACCCAAACCCGGCACCCTTGAAAGCAAAGCTTGCAAAAATACCAAAACTTGTTAAATTTAAAGTTTGAAGAAAAAATTCCTACAAAGCTCATTAAATATCAACCTTGGACCCATCTTAAATAATATATACAATCGATTAACTGACACAATCATGATATCGATAATTGGACATATTATGTACAGTCAATTAGGTGACAAAACAGTTACACAGCTGTGTTAATTGTCACTACCATCTTACTGGATCCATACTTTAAATACAACTTGGCCCAGTGGTATGAACAGTAGCGTATTATTTGATGTGTGAACTTAACATATCTTATATTCATTAGTAATGTTTTTTCATATAGACATGTTGGGTTTTATATTTTTTTATAGTGTATTGAATAAATACATTTCTTTTTAATAAAACCCGCCGCATCAGTCTGATCCATATCTATATTATAAGCCTTACGTTGTTTTTCATTACGCGGACGTTCCCGTCCTTTTTAACAGATGTGACGTCTTTTTGTTTTGTATACTGTATGTTGTATATTTTCTGACGAAGACATAAAGTTGAAACATGTAAATTGAAAACTTCGTGTTGTCTTGATTTTATTTATACTTCCATCTTAAGTAAATGCCCGGAGAATAGTGTGTGTCGATTTGTAAACTGATTAGTCGATAATCAACCAACGAACAAGTCACTACTCTGCAAACATGCCTCTAATTAAATCGTCATTAACCCAAGTAAAAAATTTGATGGAAACCCCATGCTGTTGACAGTCTCTTAAATAAAACAACAGGTTGAGTGAAAACAACCACGTGTTTTAAATATCTAGATTCTCCGTACCACCAGTATTCGGTATTTTAATTAAAGTGGAATTATGCACATTTTTTTCAAGTAAAATTCCAGCTGAAATACAAAAAATGTAGGTGTGTGTGAAAAGGGTAGAGGAAATAATAATATTTAACCCGATACAACAAACTTTTCTTGCTACCAGCACGAAATAATAACTTCCCAAATAACTGTTTTCCCATTTTGACTGGGAGAGTCAATTTAAGAAATAAACAAATGCATGCAGGGGTTCTTTCCCTTCCACTTCCGAAATCTCTATATTTAAACAATAAACAGGCAAAGCTTTTATATTTTTTATTCAAACCGCGATGATTAGTACCCCACGTTTTTTGTAAGTTTTATGCATACAGTACAGGCCTTGAGGATTATGCAAAAAACGCAAAGTGTTGAGTTTTTCACTAAACACTTTACGACAAATAACATGACTTCGAGTGAGCTTGGCGTGCCTGAAGTGACTTCGCGTGTGGAGCAAAATTGCGTCAATTCGCGGGAGTAAAATTGCGGCAATTCATGTTATTTTACAGATAAATGAACGGGTTTACGGGACCTAAAATTCCCATATATTATATCCGGTAGAAATGTGTCTACACATGAAAATTATTTTGAAATGTTTCTGAGTTGTATGCATATTACATTCAAAGATATTTGCCGGCCGACGTAAATTTATATAGCGTGTTCTGAACTTCAATTTATTTTATCATCAAAAATGAAACTCACTCATAATAACATTATCTGTCCCATTTACTATTATTTCTATAATCTAAAATTATCAGACTATTGTCTATAATTACTTTTTCAGGTCTCAAACTGTCAAATATCTCGGTCTGTTTGATGCCACGTGCTTCACTTAGATCAAACAAAACACAATTGAACAATGTGCGTCGGCAATTGTTCTTTGATCTCGTAACACCTGCAGCTTTATCTCTATGTATAAAACAGGTTGAAGTAAAAATAAATATTTTAGCACAGGTTATTCATTAGAATAAATAGTAGAAAATCGTCACTGGAAACGTTGGCTTTGATAGTTGATGAAACAATTAATGCCAAAAAAAAAAAACCGGACACGCTGGAACGCTGCAATTGTCTTTAAAACAGAACACAGAACAATTGGAAATGTTAATTGATGAATACATGTACTTTTTGCATTCACAACTCAGTGGTGTCTCATAGTTTGGATTTGCAGACAGTTTTGCGTCATCCTTTACGACAGGCCATATTTTTCATACCTACTGCTGGTGACAAATTACAGCTTACTTTAAACGGAAATAAATATTGTAAGTCAATATACAAGTGATAAATATTTTAGGTTCTGATAAGAAATAACTCAATTCCTTTTGAAACAATAAAAAACACAACGCCTTGATAACATACAGCAGCGGCAATTCTCAACGAAAATACGTCCGATTCGATCTGTGTAATTCAATGGATCTTAATTCAACAGGTTACTTTTACAGATGTATTAATGTTGGTTTCAACAAAACTTCAAACTTATCGGGCGGTTCCCGGCAGGATTACTTGGGACTGTCTTGCATTTTTCATTTCATTTTTCTCGAATTTTGACTTGTCCACGTACAACTTGGGCAGAAAAACCTACTTGTCTGCCAGCAAAAAAACCCGTGTCGGACAAGTCGGACGTAGGAATTCCCCACCCCTGCCAACAAATACTAAATTTACAAATCAGCACTTTCCTAGTATGATGATCATAAACTATAGTAAAAGAATTTTGAGGAACCATGTGAATTTGAGCAACTATGGAAACCCGACAGTTCTTTCTTTTTTTAACTCCCATGCATATTGAACAGGTTCACACTGTATCGGCAAAACGCACTGGCTCCAATTTAACGATAATGCTCCAACTAACGTAACGAACCGGCTCCAATAAAAAATGGCTGATTTAGTAAACAAAACCCAAGTCAGTATAACAGATTCGTGTATTTTATATGGTAAATCGCAACTTCTGAAGAAACGAATACTCTTACGGAATGCTCACTTCTTTCCTGCATGGCCGTAGCTAGTCGGCTGTTTCAGACATCGATGCGTGTGAAAGTAATGCAAGTTGAATGCAGAGGATTCAACGGTAACAAGAGCTGTCACATGACAGCACGCTCGACTATTCGAAAGCTTGTTGGTAAAATGGGGTTTTTGTCTAAGAACAGGAGTATTGTGTAATTGTCTATAAGAATTAAGGTCAAAGATATGAAACTTGTTCAAAGACCTTTGTAAATGTACATTGCATTCAAGGCCTTACTCTGGATTCTGCAAGCCAACTGGAGGGAGGATGGGGGGGATAATTTCAAAGAAATACATGACCTTGTATATTTGATCATGAATAATTTTGTAACTTTTCAAAATTGATATGTATAGAATTAAAAAAGCATGACCACTTCATGCTGCATAATTATTCTATGACATTTCAAAAGAAAGCCATTTTGAGTATTTCCATTTTAGTCTGGAAAAACTGTGACAAAATTCTAAGTTAAAAAGGGCATAAATATGTCAAAAATCAAAAACATTGGTGAAGATGTTGATAGTAAATACGTTCGATAGTATTCTATCTTTAACAAAACATTCAAAGTTAAAAAGGGACACAAATCTATCAAAAATCAAAACAGAGTTATGGGGATTGTTTCCTCAGGTGTAGATGTTGATGGTAAACATATATTTTGAGTTTCAAGTCAATACCTTATATAGTATTCAAGATATTTGAATTTACAAAAAAAAAATACCAAAACTTCTAAGTTAAAAAGGGGCATAAATCTGTCAAAAATCAAAACAGAGTTATGGGAATTGTTTCCTCAGGTGTATAATGTTGATGGTAGACACATACTTTGAATTTCAAGTCAATACCTTTATAGTATTCAAGATATTTGAATTTACAAAAAAAAAATACCAAAACTTCTAAGTTAAAAAGGGGCATAAATCTGTCAAAAATCAAAACAGAGTTATGGGAATTGTTTCCTTAGGTGTATATGTTGATGGTAGACACATACTTTGAGTTTCAAGTCAATACCTTCGATAGTATTCAAGATATTTGAATTTAAAAAAAAACTTTAACCAAAAATTCTAAGTTAAAAAGGGGCATAAATCTGTCAAAAATCAAAACAGAGTTATGGGGATTGTTTCCTCAGGTGTAGATGTTGATGGTAGACACATACTTTGAGTTTCAAGTCAATACCTTTGATAGTATTCAAGATATTTGAATTTATAAAAAACTTTAACCAAAATTCTAAGTTAAAAAGG
This sequence comes from Saxidomus purpurata, assembly GCA_022818135.1. Taxonomy (NCBI): domain Eukaryota; kingdom Metazoa; phylum Mollusca; class Bivalvia; order Venerida; family Veneridae; genus Saxidomus; species Saxidomus purpurata. The sequence goes on from JAFMSR010000016.1 coordinate 8,473,779, forward strand.
GGCATAAATCTGTCAAAAATCAAAACAGAGTTATGGGGATTGTTTCCTCAGGTGAAGATGTTGATGGTAGACACATACTTTGAGTTTCAAGTCAATACCTTTGATAGTATTCAAGATATTTGAATTTATAAAAAACTTTAACCAAAATTTCTAAGTTAAAAAGGGGCATAAATCTGTCAAAAATCAAAACAGAGTTATGGGGATTATTTCCTCTGGTGAAGATGTTGATGGTAAACATATAGTTTGAGTTTCAAGTCAATACCTTTGATAGTATTCAAGATATTTGACTTTATGAAAAACTTTAACCAACGCAGACGCCGACACCGACGCTGGGGCGAGTGCAATAGTCTCCTTATTCTTCGAATAGTCGAGCTAAAAAGGGCAAAACACACCCAAAATGCATGGATTTTGCTCAAAATTATCGAAGTTAAGGTGTTTAGCATAAAAGATTTGCACTGGCATGTAACTTTGGGTCAAATGTCGTAAGCATGTACAAACATGTACCAGCATGTACCGATCTGCTATTTTCATAGGCAAAACTTACCCATTTAAAAATACAACGATTCAGGCTCCAATTGACGATACAACGAAAATGTTCCAATTCGTGTTTCACGGATCATTTTCACAGACGTTTTTTAACAATTACAAACATAAGAGAATCTCTTATCGAACAAAATGTTGGGTTTTATGTCACCTTGTACCTACTCTCTTTAAAAAATAATTTAAAGGAGAACATCGCTCATCCAGGGGTTGCGAGTTCGAGCCCCACTGGGGTCACGACCGTACCTCCTCATATGACACCAGTACTTTTTTCCATGAAGTAGACTCGAGTGTGACTCCAAGCTTTACGCTTTCTATACAATCGAGCCAAAATAAATAAGTATAAACTAACATTTAAGTATTCAAAATACCTCCTAAAATAACAGGATTCATGGATACCGTATACCGCTCTGCTCGGTTTGTTAGTGATAAACTGAAAAACATTTACGTATTGTCTACCTTCACTATGTCGCTGTAGAGCTACAGAATTTAGGCATATAAATAAATCACCGTAATTGTTTTCTTCCACTTCTACCTCGACTAATTGGGCAAATATTCTACTTTTGAATGGTTTTATGCGTGTTTTAATAATGGCTTAAAGTCTACAGTACTATTTCAGTAGATATCAAGTGCCGTACTTGCTATTTTGTATTTGGCCAGAATAAACTCGAACTGGCTGGGTGAGAATTCCAGAAAGTTTATCGCAATAAGCACACTTAGGCAAAAAAGCTCAGATAGATTTTATTGAGGTCGAGTAGAAGTTCACAGAAAGATGATAAAGCATAAATAGCGAATGCAAAATTATATACTTCTTCAACCGTCGCTTTCCAAATTTTCATTAGATGACAATTTCGATTTTAGTCTAAGCTGCATGTGATTATTGATAGCGGTCAAAACGCTAGGTCAAATAAAACCTTAAAGCTGTTCGCTCTCAGATTTTCGTAAAAGAATAATTACTTCAAACTGTATGTAAATAACGTATTTTAGAACATATGGTGATATAAAAAGGCTCCAGTATAAACTCATGTTACGTACATCTCTAAATTTTGAAAAATACGCTACCAAATTCAAAAGCGTTGCAAACACTTTTGAAATTTCAACATAACATATAGTGTAGCGGTGCCGTGTAACCGACCTTTTCAATCGATTTCTGCGAATTCCTACCTAGATTTTTGCTTTCTTTAATTCTAGCCTTTAGTTTTATACTGATGAATAAGAATGTCAATGGTTTTGCGAGAGCGAGCAGCTTTAAACACTGTGTCCATGAATCCTGCCATTTTGGAAAGTATTCTGAATATTTAAAAGTTCTGAGTTGAATTTTCAATTTTTCACTAAGAAAACACATAAATTTGTCCGATAAGAGTTACTTTTATATTTGTAATTGTTCATAAACGTCTTTGAAAATGATTCGTGAATCACGAATTGGAACATTTTCGTTGTATCCTCAATTGGAGCCTGAATCGTTGTATTTTTAAATGGGTAAGTTTTGCCTATAAAAATAGCAGATCGGTAAAGTGTTGGTACATGCTTACGACATTTGACCCAAAGTTACATACCAGTGCAAATCTTTTATGCTAAACACCTTAACTTTGATAATTTTGAGCAAAATCCATGCATTTTGGGTGTGTTTTGCACTTTTTACCGTTGAATCCTCTGCATTCAACTTGCATTACTTTCACACGAATCGCTGTCTGAAACAGCCGACTAGCTACGGCCATGCAGGAAAGGAGTGAGCATTCCGTAAGAGTATTCGTTTCTTCAGAAGTTGCGATTTACCATATAAAATACACGAATCTGTTATACTGACTTGGGTTTTGTTTACTAAATCAGCCATTTTTTATTGGAGCCGGTTCGTTACGTTAGTTGGAGCATTATCGTTAAATTGGAGCCAGTGCGTTTTGCCGATACAGTGTGAGGTTGGTTATAATACTATATTTAGTAACGGTAAACGTAACTAAATACAGTAACATAGTTGTGAAAAATAGCCTGATTTCACATTGTTAAATATATTGTGGACATTATTGCATTAAAGTACATTGGCAGTTTTCACTTACAGTGAACACATTTCACAATGCTTGTTGAAAAAAAAAATCTTCACCGTTGCATTTTTTGCAAATTGAGGAAAATTATTTTTGGATCCTTGTCTACACTTTATTTGCAAAAAATGCAACAGCAGATTTTCTCTTTACATCAACCAGAATTGAATATATAAAGAAGAATACTCAAAAACAAATAAAAGAATGAAACCACAAATACTTGTTCATAATTTCATGACTGAAATTAGTAACGGTTACTTTATTTAGTTACGTTACTAAATATAGCTTTATAACCAACCTGTTGAACGTTAGCCATTAACGTAGAACAATATTTTTGAGAGTGTCTTGTGACTCTTTCAATTCTTCTTTAATGAGGGTTGTTTCAAAAACATTCGTTCCCGACAAACACTCGAATATATAAACAAATCTATGTAGCCGTCGACTAAATTTGGCGGTCAGTACCCCACCCACTTTGTCAATGAAGAAATTTCACTAACTTTGGCACATTCGGGCATCTATTTAAGCCTTTATTTGGTTATTTCTTTTGTCAACATATCTATTCAGAATATTGTTATACCTCTAGGAATATTGGTGCCTCTGCTTTCAAATTATCTTTGGAAAATTTCGTGTCTCGAACCTTGCGTTTGCTGAAGCCGTAAATTCAACACGCCGTGATTTAATGTTTCGGACCTAGGCCATTTCGGCCCTTGTGACGGCTGATTCGGCTAAGGTCCCCGGTTGATCAGCATCAGTTAAATGATTGTCTCAGTAGTATTATGCAACATGATGTCGGTCAAAAGCTATACATGTATATCTCGTGTTTTATCATGTTTGCAATGACATGCCGGCTTAAAATAAATTTTGTATTACATATTCATAATTGCAACAACACCTTGTACCCACTACAACATGGCTTCCGTAAAGGTCCAACTCATAGAATTCACGGACGACATATCTTCAAATCTGGTACACAAATACAGTAAAACTTCCTCAGAAACACATCAAACTACGGTAGCAGATCTTTCCGTTCCAGTGCTCCAAAACTTCGCTTCCGGAATTCGCTTCTTCAATATTTTAGCTTCTCTCATTTCAGAAGCTTAATTGCATGACTAATGCCTTGGATGGAGAGGTATGTAGCCCAACTAATTGTGCACCAGGGCTTTTTGCTAATAATGACGGCCGCCCTTCGTTAAGACAGACATCTATGTTATATATAAACTTGTAAAATTGGTCGGTCTTGCAGTTAAAATATTGAGGCTAGAGAGGTCTGCTCCTGTTATTATTGTTCGTAGACACATTACACACTAATATTTTCCAATTAATTATTTTATCAATTTGAGTTACAGCCTTTTTCAGTTTTCAGTTCTGTCGTTCTCGTTAATTTACTTTGTTTATTCATTTATTTATATTAAATTTGTGAAAGCTCATTGTATTGCTTTGATTGATATCAGTATTTTTTGTGTCATACCCTACCTGCATGCATTGTGCCTGAAATGTCATTTTATTGTGAGGAAGTTGCTGATCAGTTCTTCTGATTTGGAGAGTAAAATGTTCTTAAATCTTTCGTATCGGTCGCATTTTTTGTGTTTCTTTTGTAGTTCGAAGTTTTATTTTTACCTTTCATGGCAGTTTTTAGACCCACATTGTAGGCCAAGGTCAGCGATTTCCACACAACTTTTAATATCGATCTTATAGTAGTTTGCATTATGCTGACTTGCTAAGTAGTTTTATCCTTGTAGTCTATTATATGTACATGTATATGTGTCTGTATATTATTAATTTGCTTAACTAACCATAGAGTAAACAGTGTGATAATATTACTAATATAAAAAAATTAAAAGATACTAGATCTAGCTGATGTTATTTGTTAGGTCGGTCAAGCGTTATACTTAGCTTATGTTTACTGTGTTATTATGTATGACATACTGACTCTAAATAAACTTTGTATTGTGTTGTATTGTATTGTAAATCTGGAAAAGGCTAAACAGACAAACGTTCTTGTCATGGATTTCTCCTAGGTGTTTGACAAAGTCTTCTCCTTCACAAGCTGAACCATTACGGCATTCAAGCACGCACCAACAGTTGGATTAGGGCTTTCCTGTGCGGTCACCCTCAGTCAGTAGTCTTTGAAGGGGAGTCTTCTGACACAGTGAAGGAGGAATTTGGTGTTCCACAAGGCTCGATGCTTGGCCCAAGCCTGTTTCTCTACTAAATCAATAACATCCCACATGGCATTGATGTCACAGTACGCCTCTTCGCGGATGAAACCATCGCCTACCTTGCTGTAGTCAATAACTCTGAATGCGCAAACCTCAAGAAAAAAACTCGACAAACTTGCACAATGGGAGAAGAAGTGGAAAATGGCCTTCCATCCAGACAAATGCCAAGTCAGTTGCATCTCTCGGCACCAAAAACCCATCCTCTATGACTATCGTCTTCATAACCAGTCTCTCCAGCATGTTGAATTGGCGAAGTATCTTGGAGTCACCGGACCGGGGGGAACATATCAGCAACATCATAAATAAAGCCAACCGAAACCTAAACTTTGTAAGACGAAATTTGAACATCGCCTCCTCATCCACTTTAGAAACAACATACAAACCACTTGCTATTTACAGACTGGACTAGGTGCACACTTTGTCAAACACAGGTACAAGAACAGATCAAGTATCACTGAGTTGCTCCAATACCTCTAATGGACCCCGCTACATGACTGCAGAAAGATATCTCGCCGTATCCTCCTATACAAGATTTCAAACGATTTACCACAGTCTCATCTCTCCCGACATACACCAACACACTCCTTCAAGATACCACAATGTCCTACAAACCATCGTCAACAATCATTTTCCCCTTGAACAATCAAGGAGTGGAGTGGAACAGTCTTCCACCGGATATCGTATCAGATGGCTCAGTTGATGCTTCCAAGGCTCAACTAGCCAACATCTTTATTTAGACTCTTAAGCCGTTTTCATCCTGCACTATACATTCTCTCACTTTTACCCTTGTCTTATCTTTGCGCTACCCCCTGCCCCCCGTCCCCACCCCCCCAGCAAAATATATGCGTACATTACAAATCGATCTAGCTACTTGTAATGTACGCACATATTTTGCTGGGGGCCAGGGGGGGGGGACCCCGATGGGTACAGGGCTTTGCCCTGGCCAGGGGTCCAGTGGGCCGGAGGCCCCCGGAAGCTCTGTCTGTGGTTTTAGCAGTTTCTGAACGATTCAGATGCGTTTCCAAGAACCTATGTATCTATTGTAAGCGAAACAAAAGTTGATAATTATGGAATAAATTACAAAACTGTCAAACTTTGAAAAGTTCCATCTCGCAGTCTATGTGATGTGAAAGCTGTTTTAATTTGGAAAAATATGGACCTTATACAAACTTCCCCTTTCCGCTTTGGTCTAAGGGCAATAACTACGTTTCAAGAAAAAGAAATATTGTACATACTTGCTCCTCTTGTCACAATATGTTTGAAACTAGCGTTAAATTATACTCAGACAAAAGTTTACGACTTTCAGCATTTAAGTACAGTCGATAACGTATGTGTCATAATAAATTTTAGTATTTTATATTTCATATTCTATAAAATAGTTCAGCGCTCATGGATCTTTCCAATGATTATAAACACATATATTTATGATAAAGCAGATTAAAGCATCAAAATACCTGCAGCCAGTACCTCACGTGCTCTTTCCGTCACCAGAAGACCTTAAAATAACTGTCTGACATTGCTTTTGAGTTCTGCTCACAGACGTACGAAGAAACAGACAGACGACGTGGTGCATGTAACTGTTAATCGTCACTTCGGAAAATATGAATAACAGACAACGTTACATCATTAGACTGGGTATAATTAAGTCAATGGCGAAACCAAATATGAGGTTCGAAAGGAAAACCACAGCCATCTTGGGTCTCTGGTAGCTTTCTTCTTTAACAGACCAACTTGTATCGCTGTCTGTTAAACTAAACATTTTAGATAATCATCGAAGAGTGTTCCATTTAGTCCCTAAGATTTTATTCTGACATAACAAAAGCATTCAATTGACACATTTCTTTCACATTCGTTGTACTTTTGAATTGGTTCGATGTGACGTGTATATTGTCATTTGAATACGATTTAAAGTGTAATTTGCTAGATAAAACGTACACGATACGTACAAGCATAACGAAAACGCTATGATTGTATCAAACACGTTTTTCTTTCACGTTTTATAAAATTAAATGGCACAATTCCATTTAAAAATAAAAATATAAGTTAATGCTAATTTTAATCTGTTGATATTTTGAAATTTATTTACTGTGTTAAATGTTACAAACTTCTGCTATATATGCTGTAGTAAAAGTTTCGAAGTTACATGCGTAAAAGTTAACTTATTAACCAGTTTGCAAATCCCCATCGGGGAGGCTTGACAGGTTACTAAAGTTAGCAATTGTTTCCCGATTTCGTTGGAAATCGGGAGTTTCCTTTGTGATGCGTGTATGTGGTCGCACGGTCGCAAAACTGTCCCATTTTTTCAAAAACTATTTCTATTTACATAACATGATTTGTATTAATTTCTATTTAATGACCCCCCTCCCCCAACCGTTTTTTCACAACGCTATATGCATTTTTTATGAGTAATGTTCTATGAGCACTTATCATGGTGAGCACTGTTCAGTGAGCACTACTCACATTGAGCATTGTTCAGTGAGCACTTCTCACGGTGATTGTTGTTCAGTGAGCACTACTCACATTGGTGATAGTTCAGTGATCACTACTCACAGTGAGAACTGTTCAGTGAGCATTGTTCAGTGAGCATTTAACACAGTGAGTTTTGCTCAGTGAGCACTTCTCACAATGAGTACTGTTCAGTGAGCACTTCTCACAGTGAGTATTGTTCAGTGAGCACTTCTCACAATGAGTACTGTTCAGTGAGCATTGTTCAGTGAGCACCTCTCACAGTGAGTATTGTTCAGTGAGCACTTTTCACAGTGAGTATTGATCAGTTAACACTGCTCACAATGAGTACTGTTCAGTGAGCATTGTTCAGTGAGCACTTCTCACAGTGAACATAGTTCAGTGATCACTTCTCACAGTGAGCATAATTCAGTGACCACTTCTCACAGTGAGCATAGATCAGTGAGCACAATGAGCATTGTTCAATGAACACTTCTCACAGTGAGAGTTGTTCAGTGAGCACTACTCACAGTGAGCATTGTTCAGTGAGCATTGTTCAGTGATCACCACTCACAGAGATTATTGTTCAATGAGCACTTCTCACAATGAGTACAGTTCAGTGAGCACTTCTCACGGTGAGTGTTGTATAGTGAGCACTACTTACACTGTGCATTTTTCCATGAGCACTTCTTACAGTGAGCATAGTACAGTGATCAATTCTCACAGTGAGTATTGTTCAGTGAGCACTTCTCACGGTATGCATTGTTCAGTGAGCACTTCTCACAGTGAGTGTTTTTCAGTGAGCACTACTCACACTGAGCTTGTTCAATGATCACTTTTCACAGTGAGCGCTATTCACAGTGAGCATTGTTCAGTGAGCACTACTCAAGGTGAGCCGTGTTCAGTAAGCACTACTGATGGTTAGCCTTGTTAAATGAGCACTTCTCAAACTGAGCATTGCTCAGTGAGCACTTCTCACATTGAGCATTGATCAGTGAGCACCTTTCACAGTGAGCATTGTTCAGTGAGCACTTCTCACATTGAGCATTGTATAGTGAGCACTTCTTACATTGAGCATTGTATATTGAGCACTTCTTACATTGAGCATTGTTCAGTGAGCACTTCTCACAGTGAGTGTTGTTCAGTGAGCACTTCTCACAGTGAGCATTGTTCAGTGAGTTCTTCTCACAGTGAGTATTGTTCAGTGAGCACTGCTCACAGTGAGCACTGCTCACAGTGAGCACTGTTCAATTCAGTTCAGTATGTTCTTTTCAGTGAGCACTACTTATGGTAATCATTGTTCAGTGAGCACTACTCATGGTGGTTATTGTTCAGTGAACACTTCTCCCAGTGAGTGTTGTTTATTAAGCACTTCTTACAGTGAACATTGTTCAGTGAGCACTTCTTACAGTGCGTGTTGTTTAGCGAGCACTTCTCACAGTGAGCATTGTTCAGTGAGCACTTCTCATTGTCAGCATTGTTAATTGAGCACGTCTTACAGTGAGCATTGTTAAATGAACATTGTTCAGTGAGCAATTCTCACGGTGAGCATTGTTCAGTCAGCACTGTTCACAAAGTGAGTAAATGTTCAGAATTTCTCTCAGGGAACATTATTAGTTAGCACTTTTGAGATATTTTGAAACTTTAAATTATATCATAACTTTGCATGACAAATTTTAGATATTTTGATACTGTGAATTAAACAACTTTCGCTTGAAGAAAACTTCGCGATTTGTGAGCGGACAAACTTATTCGCTAACATTAAATTCACGAAATGAGATTTCTCTTATAGTACATCTATTTGAAATGAATATTCCGCGAGATTTTCTAATTACAAAGTGTAAATTTCGAAATTATGGCGTCAGTTATCCTTGTTGAATTATTGCATCGTTTTTCGGAATGCCATATCAATTTAGAACGACGGCAATTTTATGATGCACGTAAGATAATTCTTATAGTTCAGTTGAAATAAGCATTTTTCATGTGTCTAACCTGTATTTCATATACCGCGATAACTTTGTTTTTTAAAAATAAGCTCAAAAGTTAGAAGAAGTTTGCACAACCATTTAATTACTCTATAAGGGAGAAAGCCACTGCGAAATTAACACAATATAGACTTTAGCAATGTTCTACAAGAAAAACTTCAGCATATATAAATGTACATTTCAGTTCTTTCCGAACTAGCTTTCATGTAAGTAGGAGTGCCCTTGACAAAAATGCTAGTGTCAGAGATGGTTAAATGTAAGTCACTGCTGACTTGCGGGATGTTTGTTTTGTCACAGATGCCCGTTTTATTTTCATGTAGAAATTCCTTTGTCACGGGAAAAGTGATATTTTCTACATTTTCTGTAGGACAGTCATCTAGTGGGAAACGCGGAATCGCAGGCTCACTAGTTGTCTCGAAGTTTTGAACTGTGTTTTTTTTTCCACATTTTTCGCTACATACAATGGATCAACATTTTAAGAGTTTGTCATGATTTGAGCAGTGTAAAGTTTCTCATTATTTATTGAATGAGGACTGTATATCATGCCAGAGTGTACCAAATGGTTGTTTCTCACTGGGTCACTGGTTGTTATGAATTGTAAATATTCATCACATGTTTGTAGCCCTTCTTGCAGACAATGCGCACTTGCGTTGCAACTGACATGGTTACTGTAACAGTTCATCTGTGTGTTAAACGCCACAGGATGTGAGGGTATAGCATTCCTCATAGGATTTGGTTGTCCATTTCTTTCATTGTAAGAACAGTTATTCATTGACGACATTGCATAAACAAGACGCAACGATAAGCGACGTTATTTACGACATAGACATGCAAACCAAAGGGAAATACCCTTGCAAAACGAATTTGTCGCCGATTTTTGCGGAAAATACTATGTAAGAATGTTAGGTCTTATTATGATTTTTTTTTAAATGAAAGGATAAGGATATACGCTGTTAGAACCGCCAAATAAATTTCTCTATTTCATTAGCCGAGCGAGGAAATTTGGCATTCTTAAATCATTTTAGTCCGTTTTGACAGATCTTTGAAGTATGTGGATTGTGACAATTCCGAGTAGGACACAATGGATAGTCGGGATTCATTGTTCCATATTCAGGTACCCGCGGGGAATGTTTGGACAGTTTTAAATAAGGTAGGTCTCTTTACAGATACATATCTATGATCTGCTCGTCCTTTGAGAAAATTATGTTTTAAGACTGCAGGCTTTCATTAAAACGAAGTTCCATGTCGTTCTACTTGAGCGAACGAAGCGAGCGAAGAAACTCTGAGCATTTTAAAACCATTTTTGCCTTTTTTGCGAGAACAAACAGACACGATCCGGATCTATCGCTTGTGACTCTCACCCTCCTCACCCTTTCATTTTTATTGCATTTTCGGGACAAGTTTTCGATCTTCGCTTGCGATGTATACGCACGTGCGTAAAAAAAATGGCAGCTTCGCGCAATCGACAAATTCATTTTCAGACCCATCCATAATTTGTTCCCATGTATTGAAAGTTATTCGTGCAGTTTAAAATGTTAAGGTTTCTATTATTATTGTTGTTGTTATTTAACGCCTGTTCCGACCTTGGCCATTTTCAATAGGCGGAAAGTTTACCTAGCAATCGTTCCTGGGTAGAACCAGTACTAGACTCCGATCCTCTGTAAGAAACTGCCAACTTTCTCACATAATGAGACATGGTCGGTAGCAGGACGCGAACCCATGGCTCTCAATCTATGAGAGGTTACAATTAGGGGTTAAAGCTTGCAACATAAGTTTACCGTCGTAAACGCTACCTTCAAATTCAGTTATTCAAGTTGTGAACGGTATTGGCGACATATCTATAGATGGAATGTTTGAGTTCTCAGAAATACTTACAAGTAGGGGGAAATATCAGGCGAAAACATAGCAAACAAGAGCTGTCCCTCGTAAGTGACGAATGCCGCCAAAATAGGTATCTCACAGTCCGTATCCACAATTGTGTCATGTTATTTTAAAATCCCTCCATGCATGACAGAGTTACCATGCATACAGGACTCTATTACATTTACACTCTAAGTGTGACCTTTGCCTTTGATGTAGGGACGTGGGCCTTGTACGCGACACGTCGTCTTGATGTGCTGAACATCTGTGCCAAATTATTCTAAAATCCTTCAATGCATGACAAAGTTACAGTCCGGACAAGACTAATGCGTGCATATATACAGGATTCCATTACCTTTGAACTCTAAGCTACGTAGGGATGTTGGTCTTGCACGTGACACGATGTGTTGAATATCTGTGCCAAGTTATTTTAGAATTCTTCAATGCATGACAAAGTTACAGCCTGGACACAAAAAAATATAAGGACGTACAAACGGACGGCCGGTGCGATTTTTACATGCTCACCTTTGTAGATGTATGGGAGATACCCTCAACATTTGTGAGCGATATTCTCGTACGAGTTACCTCTCTTAGTGTGCAACAAAATGTCTGTGTGCGCGTTTTTTCTTTCTATTCAACATAATTCTGTTTCAACTCGGTCAAAACTCCAGTTATAATTCGAAAACGAGCGCGTTATATGACATGTTACGTCATTTCATTTGATCGATTTATTTTCATTGAGAGTGAATCAAAAGGGAAATAGATAACCGTAAAATAAATGTTTAGAATTAAAGACGACCGCGGTATGTATTTTAAGAGTTCTTATCGTTGGTACCGGATAATCCATATGACCAAGCGTCCCGTATCAGGGACAGCGTCAGCCATGTGAGCTAAAAAGTGTCCATTACTTATAAATAAGGCTGGTTACCTAACTTTTTTATTTTGAATTCTGACTTGTCAACACCAAACCAAATTTCATAAATTTCTCAATGCTTGGAGAAAAGAAGATAAAACTGTAGCGATCGTCTTTAAAAAAATAAAGTGGTCCCCGGAAGCAAATTTGATAAGGTTATTTCTATGGAAAAGTATAGGCGGGGCGAAAACTCACTAATTTACGTAGGCGCACTGCGATATACGATTATTAGTGGGGTGCGGGGCGAAAAGTCGAGATTTAGATAAATGAAATGGCGGGGGGCGCGACATGAAAAGTCGACGTTTTTGGAGCTCTTATTGACATGTTTTCGTTTTCCGTTCAACTTCAGTCCCGCGCCCTCGCTAATTATTGCATGTCGCTCCGCGCTCCGCCGTTGTATTTCTTTAATCTCGACTTTTCGCCCCGCGACGTTTGGAGTTTCTGCTTTATAAATGTTGTATGCTAAAATTGGTGTTGTATAGGTGGCTCATTTATTAAATGTTTGAGATTTATATAGGCTGACGCGGATTTGGACATTATTAGTTGCTGGTTTCGATAATTTTACGTTAAATGAAGGTCAAGTTACATAGCAGAGCCGGTTTAAATAATCTTGTCTTTACCTTCTTAGTGACTTACAGTCACAAGGTTTTTAAAACTAAGATGTGCACATTGTTTATATCCAGGCTACGTTCCTTCTACTGTGACGTATTTTATGTAGTAAAGGAGCTCTTTGAAATTAACTTAATTGTTATATGCATACATGTGTAATATTTATGTATTGTTTCCTCCTCACAACGTCATAAATTCCAGTGACAATTACTATAAAAAATACTAGGGAAACAACAAATAGTTGACCGCCATTTCTCGTAGAAATATTCATAAGACTAAAGTTAGAACGTGTATGGATATGTCATGTGAGGCGCAGCCCGGAGGGATAACTATTTACTTATATTTGCACCATGAATAATTTGGTGAGAAAATCACAAAGAAAAAGTTTGTGCTACCATCGAACACGATAAGTACGTTGATGTTATACACAAAATATTCTTATAGATTATACTAAGAAAAAAATGTACTTTCTAATTTTCTGGCATAATTATATAAAAAGCAATAGCATTCTATAACATTGAAAGTGCACTAAAGTTTCATAGCAAGGAAAAGCACTATGTGCGTGAAGACGTAAAGTCAACAGATTTCATGAAGATCACGTTTACAGTGTATATTAGGCACACATAGATCAACTGGTTCTCGCCTTTGTAAAAGTTACGTGCCTAGTACTTAGGCTTTCCCTTTCTAACCAGAGTTTGCTTTCTCCATAACATAATTGCTAAATGCAATCGTGTACTGATGATTTTTTTCAAGAAAGTTAACGCCTAAATAGTTTATATATACCTAAAAGCATATCTAAAAAAGCCGAACGAAATTCGGAAATCCTTACAGTATACAGGATCGGATTGATAGCAGAATTTAAGCAAATTGTTGAAAACAGCAGTATCAATGTGTTTCTGTCTGGGGAGATGGTGTCAGCGGAGCTTGCCAGAAATAGTGCAACAACTGCTGGCCACGTGAATATGTTGAGGAAAAGCAAGATTATACCAAGCAGTGTTAAAGCTTTTCCTTGGCGTAGAAGAATTGGTGAGATGTATTGAAGTCTTTGTGCTGATGACCTTCCACGAAATGAACGATTCGCATCAAGTTGTTTGACAGTATATGAGGTCACTTGTTCTAAAGTGGTGTTTGCCGATGGTTCAGTTTTGTTTTCAAACATGATTTGTTGCACATTTTCCCTTGTTTCTGGAACACTGAGGAACAAATTGCTTCGGCTTGATTTATAGTTTGCCTGATCACGTGGTTCCTCTGCTTGGAATCTGTCAGCGGAAAGTGTTCGGTTAGAAGCACTTTTAGATCCGTCGGCAGGTCTTCCAGTCAAATGTATGCTACCCGAACACGAAGAGCCGCACGCTAGTTGAGTTGGTGTAGAATCTGGTCGAACTGTTTTCAGAACAGTCTTCATCTTACAAAACAAGGTAATGTACATAACATTGGTTAAAGTCAGAGGAACTAAAATAGACCCCATCAGGATGAACATAGCTTTACCGATGTCCTCCCCGAAAATTGATTCTGCATAGCAAACCAGCACATTGTTGTACTTGTCAGGTTTGCTGTAAAGCGCCACTGAAAGTGTGGATACTAATAAACTCAATGTCCAGGCAACCAAGGTGCTCACAATAGTGTGTTTGTGCTTCCAGGCACCGGAGTTCAGTTCAGCTCGTTTGAGAACGATATATCTGTGTAAACATATTCCAAATATACTACAAAGCGATGCCGACTGTGACGAATACAAAAATACCATTGACATACAACAATTAGTCAAACTCTCTCTGATAAAATATGAATCTACAAAGGAAATGACAAAGTTAGACAGTCCTGCCAGGATGTCATTGAAAGACAGACAAACAATTTGAAGCCCGTAAACCGCGGGAAATTTGCTTTTCTTACTTACTAATGTCACAAATACAATTAAGTTTAATAACACGATTATTGTACTTTGAGTTCTCATTAGAAAAAGGAACGGTGTAGTAATTTTCTTAACCTCGAAAGTAAATGTCATATTTTTGGAAATATTTGCAGCCATTGTTTGTATTTTCTGTTGTTGTCTGTGCAACGAGCAAATGTATTCTCCCAAGGAATGTTAGCAGAGGAAAAGACTGTCCGCAGAAAAATTGTATATTTCTTTTATTTTCTTAACACGAAGAAATAAACACACATATTTCCAAAGTTCTGAAAACCATTTCCATACTTATTTATAGTTGCTGTCTAAGATGCTTGTATTTATCTTTTTACAAAACTTGTTGAAAGTTAACTTCCAGTTCCGACAATAGATAAAACTTATTTGTCTTTAAATATTAGCTAAGAAAAATATGTAGAATGTTTCTTTCTCAGCATCCAAGATTGATATATTTCTTGCGGGTTATCATATTTCTATTCCTGAAACTTTTATATGAGTCTCTGACATAACTGTTGAAATTTGGTTTTGTGTGTCTTACTTATTTCCAATTATTTTCTATCTTGAAAATCGCTTTAAATTTACTATCAGTATCGTACAGTGACACAGCTAAGAAATATATGAAGCAACACAGCGATTTCACCGGGAATATAGACGTTTCTTTTCTTTTATACATTTGTAATTAATCGGATTTATTATTAATTTAGTATTTGCGTCATTGGTTTGCAAAATCGTGATTACTAGTTACTTAGCATCATCTTAATATTGTAAGTATATAGCGTTGTTCTACACGATTTTCATTAAGGTTAGGACGAGGGATAATCCTTTTAAGTACTGCTGATTACATCGTGCCGAATAGCACTTGAAACAAACAGTATGGGTACAGATAAAAAATCATTCGGTTAACGGGCATTACTCGGCTTTTGTCGTTGAACTGCATGCAACTATAGTTTAATAAGTACACGCATGAAGCAAAATAAAAGAATACGTGTGTCTTCGGATAAATCTAAAGCTTTTAATTAAATTCCTAATGATTCTAATTATGTAAAACAATCGATCCTACGATAAACACCGAGTTCAACGACAAGCATATATCATATATGTCTACCGGAACTACCTTTTTTCAGGTGGTGCATACATATTAATAGCTAGCATGAAATAAAAAGAAAATTTGTTTATTTTGGGTTGGTATGGAATATATCTCAATTCAAAGTGATACAATTTTAACATTTTAACTCGCTCTTCGCGCTCGTGAAAATATTTCAATTATATCACTTCTCGATGAGATATATTCAATATCCACTCTTATTATATACTTTCATATTGCCCCGTTCACTTTGCCTTAGAGAGTTCGTTCAGTATTCTACGGTACTGCACGTTGGCAAGGAATGATACTGAACGTTGGCAAGGGGGGCGGTCCTAGCGATCAGCTGTACGGACTATTTTATTTGTTTGCAAACATCGTTTTACTGAGGTTTATATGTCGAAGTGTGATCGTTTTTTACAATTAAATAAACTACGGTCTTAAAATAAAATGAAACTTCAATCGTTTTCAAGTAGACGTAAAAGAATTTCATTTTTAAAAAGGTTCGAATTTTTTTAGGGCACGCAATACCAGTTCTGGTTACGAAAGTTACTGGTACGTATTTCAGCCAAGTATTGATAAACAAAATGAACGATGATTTGCATGTAGTCATAAGAAAGAGAAAACATTTTTAGGAACGTACATCAAGTTGATGTATTCACATTTCAAAGTACAAACCTGCATCCGTAGGAAAAGTCTTGCGTTTTTCAAAACAAGATGGCGGACGGCAACTGAAATTTCTAACCGTATAATTGACGTCAACGTTTCTCCTAATAAATGACGTCACGTATAAACAACAATATTGAATCGAGTCTATTAATACGCAATAAAGAAAATGTACATGGTGAAATAGTTCGCTAGTTGTCTGAGAAATTTCAAGATTCATTTATTGTTTTTTCTAACAGTATGTCATTTTTGTTCATATTCAATATGAAAGTATATAATAAAAAGGTTATTGAACTTGTATGGCGAAATATTACTTGGAACTCGTTGATTTGGCGGGAACAACTCGCAAGCTCGTTGTTCCCGCCAAATCAACGAGTTCCAAGTAATATATCGCCATACAAGTTCAATAACCTATAAAATTAAACAAATATCCTCTACCTATCTATTTTATACAAGTTTCAGAAAATAAGTATTCACTTAAAAGTCCGATACTTAGACATTGATTGGTATTATTTTTTCAGCAAATATTTTCATACTGTATCATTTAAAATTGACTAAACTTGCTATTTATTCAGACAATAAAAATGATCGAAAAATGTTGTTAATCCAAAATTAGAATGAAGTAAAAAAAAAAAAAAAATCATTTTAATTTTGTAATATGCCAATGGTTTATTCGAAGAAATTGTGACAGATAATGTTAGGAAATTAATTTATTTTAATGTAAACATTTGATGTGGTTATACATCTTAGAAAATGTCCGTATTTCTTTATTCCAATAAAGTTGTTAAAATACACTCCGCATGTAACATATATTGAATGTATTTATATTTATTTTGTTCGTTGCCAAAGTCATGTAAATGATGATTTGCAATAAAGGTATTGTTGTTGTTGTTGTTAATAATTTGTCGAAATTCATTTACTATCCAAATTTAACTAGGAACTAAAAATTGATATACATATTTACAATAACATCATGTGCTCTTCTGAAAATGCATGTCTTTTGTCTTATGTATATGTATTTGTAATTGCTATAAAATATGTTATATTTTAATGCAATGAAATATTTGCAGCTGTAGTTGTAGTATTAAGAATGTATGTAAACAATAATTACACTATATTTCTACTCAAAATTATTTAGGTCGTATAATTAAAATTGTATTTTTTGTTGGCGGTTATTGCATCTGTTGCAGTTCGCAATATGTGGGGCTTATTATTAGCCAACATTTGATTTCGGAATTTAATTATTAATGCAATACTGATTTACTTAATTTTCAATGTAACTTGCATAATACTGGTAGTTATAGAAAAATGTATAATTCTCTTTATAATATGTATGTAGTGTTTGCATATTATGTTGATACTGATAAATGTTTATGCATTATGTATTTTGATACATTTTATACATTTTTCAAGTAACTTGTCATTTATTAAAATGACATATTTCATTTCAATTGCCAATGGATTATGTGTTTTCTTTATCCCTTGCAATCAAACAGAGAATAACTCCCAACAAGTAATCGGCAGACATACGATACATTTGACGCAATACAATATCGGTGTGCTTGGCAGCTATTGAAATGTATCTGCTGAAATGAAACATGTATGCAACATAATATGCATTGCATTAACTAATACGTTACTTAAACATTGAAATAAATCCAAAGCATTTATATTGAAAATGCTTGTATTTGTAAACTCTCCATTATCTAACATGATGTACACGATGTACACTTTTACCGAATAAAACTTAGTACTTACTTACTTACTTACTTACTTACTTACTTACTTACTTACTCAGTGATACATTTGGTATTATTATACATCATATTCTATGTTTATAATCATGTACTTATGTTTTACTGTAGGAAACATTGATCCTATAAGGTAATTGCTGGAAAACCTTTTGTTACATGTTCCTTTTTCGTTGATAATGGAACATCAACTTTCCTTGTCGTGTTATTTTTCTCTGATGGTTTACAGCTATAGCGTCGCGTTATACTGTAAATAGGGTAATATTTGCGATGATATAATTTTCGCTATTTTCGCGGATTTCCCATTTCGCTAGTTAAAAAAATATCACGATTCAATTCACATATATTTACTGTAAGAGATTATCCTCTCGCGAAATTTAAAATCTCGCGAGAGTTTCGTCACGCGAAAATTACCAAATTTACAGAAATACGATGTTTGCAAGTCAAAATATCTACCTGAACGTCGCTTCAGAGAGGAATTAGTCATCTTTCTGTCCAGTCATTTAAGTATCAGCCCAATACTTTTTAAATGTAGATAAAGCCATCAACAAGCGTATAACATTAAACTGAATTGCATAACCTGCAATTCATATTGAAATGTTAATTAACAAGGGAAACCAAATACCTTTCTTTCTGAAGCAATTGGTATTATGCAAGCACCGTTCTGTTCGACTTAGTGGGTGATCGATAATTATTGACTCGCTCACAAGTGCATTAGAGAATACGACAAGTGATCAATTAAATGAGGTGGAAGACCATGTTAAAACCTTAACAGAATACGTTTCAGTTAGGGCGCAAAAATATTATAACAGTACGCTGCTCTAAAGCTACATTTTTAGATTTTTTGAACGCTCCGAGCATACAATCTGGTTGAATAAGCAATGTGAGAATAAAAAATGCTATACAAAGAAAAATTAGTTGATAGTTAGAGCAGTACTTGTGTGAAGTATTCAAAATGTGTGATATGTATCTGTTCAACTTTTAAAAAGAAAACATAAAATTTATAAAAAATAAAAAAACAAAAATCCTTTTAACTGCGTTTCCACCAGTGTCAAAATGTGCAATTTCAGCTTATAAATACTGCGTCAACACTAAAGGAGGTTTTGTAATCTGGCGATCACGTGATCGGTAGGCGGAGCGATCGATACTTTCGCGCCATGTTAATTACCTTGAATTTGTAATAAACAGCTGAGGCTCGTTTTAGAAAGGAAAAGAGAAAATTGCTAGTAAGGGTTTGAAGTCTATGTTTCAGTTTAGAAAAAATAACAAGAGATGCGAACTTACCTATTGGTATCGACTTTGACTTATTTGATTCATATGTCTCTTCAGTGCTAACGTACTGCTGGTAATCATGGGTTTTCACTCAAGAGAGCGCATATTTTTTTTTAAAGTAAACATTGAATTTAAAAATGAATACAACTTATTTTGCATTCTATGGGGAAACAGGTAGATTACCGTTACTTGTTTATAGGAAAATAAGAATTGTGAAATACTGGTTTAAAATGTTGTATAGCCACAGTACAAATTACATATTATTTACTGTTTATTATCATGCCAGTTACTTAAAGATTGTGAAAACAGTAAGATGTGTTAAGAATATGTTATCAGAAACAGGGTTCTATGATGTTTGAATGTTTCATAATTTTGTTGTTAATTTTACATGTTTTCTCACAGATTTTAAAATAAGACTGAAAGATATATACATGTATATTGCACAATGGAGAGCAGGACTAAGAAATTCGAGTGAACTTAAGTGAACTTAAACAAACCTTTGAAATTTCTGATTATCTGAGTATTATAGATAATGTTAAATATAGACAGGTATGAACAAAACTAAGATTAAGACTAAGCCATTGCCTTCAAATAGATGCCGGTAGACAAAGAACTATGTCCATATCAGGAACGAAATCTATTTCTTTTTGCAGGAAAAATTACTAAAGTAGGAAGATGAATTCCATTTTGTGCTAGTGTGTAAAATGAATAGACATTTACAAGAACAATACATTCTAGCCTATTATAGAAATAGACCGAGCATGTTGAAATATGTGCAGCTACGCAATTGAGAAAACAAAAAAGTTCTTCACAAACTATGTATTTTCATAATAAAGTCTTTTAAAATAAGAAGCGAAAATTCTAATACTGTATTATGATGTTCCCTCTCACATATATATATAACTCGTGTATTATTTAGATAACATGTAGTTGATGCTATTAACTAATATATTTAAAATGTTATTGATGACTAGCTGTAGTACTATATACATCATAATAAATTTCTGCTCTGTTCTATTGTGAAATGCGTCTAATTCTTTATTCGACATACATGTATATGGATTTAGATTCAAAGTAATGATGTTGTAGTCGATTCAATACTGTTCTTGTCCAAGAAATTATACATAGTCGCAGACAACAACTGTAAAATTATTACATAAGTTGATGACAGCTATGCAACATAAGAAAGTCCTCTTTATTAGGAACACATTGATAAAATTATCGCTTGTACCTCGCATTATAATTTTTAATGTGTAATTAGAGATAAAACAAATAGTATAGTGCTGTAGCTTATTTGTTGAATCGTTTTGATCTCTAGGAAATATAGATTAGACTGATTTATACAATTCGTTTTGAATACTGATAAATGCTTACTGCAAGCATTGACTCGAAGACTTTTTGAGTAACCGACTACCGTATACAATATACAATAATATACGGGGAAATGTATTTTTTTGAATTCAATTCAAGCAAATTTTATAAAGGTCCGTCCATAAGAGCAACTATGTTAGCTTGTATTTGTGGATGAGACCTAGGCATGTCTCCCACCATGTCTATACCTATCGAAAGTGTTTTTCTGTGTCCAAAATAGGAGAGATTTACCTGACTGCAATTTCCAGCCAGTTTTTGCCAAAGATTGAATTTGATTGGTTGCCAAAAAGTAGGTCAATAACGGCGACCACTGAGTTCTAGGGTGTGATGGACCAATGGGGAAATGTATTATTTGTTCAAAGGTTTATATTGATCGTCTTAAACTACTTTCCTATTGGAAAGTATTTCTGTTTGGATTTTTACTCGGCGCCATTGTGATGGCTAACTTAACGCTAATTTAGCCCTATGATTTCCAGATTGGTTTGAAATTAGTTTGAAATTAGTATTTATTTACTAGATGAGTGTTCAGTAGAACACTTGTGTCGCCTTCTTACGTTTTGTCAGAATAACCAATAAATTTTTGACAAAGTACAGAAAGAAATGAAGAAATGGCAAAGTTATAGCCAACGTTAAGTTTATGTGACGGACAGATGGACCGACGGACTGACGGACAAAGCGATCTCTATGTATCGCTTTTTCTCCGAAAGGGCGACATAATAATGCAGAATAACAAAGATTTATAGTGTCGTTAAAACTGGTTGCTAGGAAGAAACATTGCCACTAATTACGTTCATCAAAATCTGAAAGACAGTTGATTAACGAAATTAAGATGATTATATGGTTTATACCGGGCGAAATATATATGAAATGTAATAAATAAGGTCATGATATTAATTTTAAAAAATCGTAGCGAAGTAAATAACAGTAAAGAGATTATTATGACGAAACCGTTGTTATGGTGATGATGTGGTTTATCTTAATTATCGTCTGTGTAAGCTCTTGCAAAGTCAGCTGATATCTGTTAATACAGTAAACTCAGTATATAACGACTCCGGATATAGCGAAATTCCGGATATAAGGAACTCTTACATCTGTATTTTAATGAAAATGCGGTATGGAAATAACATACTCCGGATTTAAGGAACAAATTTAAATGGGTCAAAGCAGTTTACTATATACGGAGTTTTCTGCAATAAAATTCTGAAAGATTTTGTCAATCACACATACATGTATTTATCTTTAGCATACACTCTTTTTAATATGATTGCAAAGGTGTAAACAGTCATCTCTGCTGTGCGCTTATAATTTGTTCTTAAATAAATACCCATTAACATGGAACAGATATGGAGCAGGAAAATCATAATTTAAGCAAAATTTAAGTTGAAAAGGTGTGGTCCCTATAACTTTTCAAAAACTAGTATAATGTAACACAAATGAATAATGACTTATATTTTATCAATATATGTATATTTATGGCAAATATGTTTGAAATCCATCCAACCGTTCAAAAGATAATGATCGGAAACCATAAATCCACAGAAATGTAAGATGGAAAGGGGCAACAGTTTACGTAAAAATTACTGGATTTTAACCTAACTTGGACTTGACCTGTATTTACTGGATTGTAACCTAACTTGGACTTGACCTGTAATTTCATGTTTCTGAACCTACATGTAAAATCTTAATTAAATCCATGCAGTCTTTCAAAAATTATGGATCGGAAACAACCATTATGCTGAATTTAAGTAAACAAGGGGACCATAACTCTTGTAACAAATAACGGATTGTAACCAAATTCGAACTTGATCTGTACTTTATTATCATAAATCTAATAGGAGGCATAACATCAATGGCCCCTCAAGTGAGACGGCAAACCATCTTGATGTCAATTGATCAAACACGAAATCGATATAACACTACGATACAAAATATCGTTGTAACACCCATACACTGTCGTTTTCCTGTACGCTGCATTCATCCTATCAATTTATATAAATGTTTGGAGCATTTTCATTACATGCTCAATTTCTTCTTGGTTTTTTTCTAATCATAATTTGTTTTTATAATTGTTTATATTTCTACCATTTAAGCTCAGTTACGTCTCAGTTTTACATGGATTTTATAATTTCAGTCCTGTTTTCAATTGATTTGTGAGGGCACTTTTGAGATACTGTCAACACTTGCAAAGAAGGAAAACCCTTCGAATAAGTAAACGTCATATGTCGCACGCCTCAATGAGTCGCCATCCATCATCACTATTTCGTGTATAAGCATATGGTAGTGAGTTTGAGATTTACACATGATCATAACAACGACGAAATGGTGTAAAACATGAAGATTTCTGTAATATTTGGATATAAAGACTAGACTTTTGACAGATGTAAAACATTACTTTGTTTAAAATTTATTCGACTGTATATTGACCCAGCGGGGCTGTCAAAAGTGCATTTTACTTCTATATTTTAAATCTATATTTTAAATCTTTAAAATGCAAATATCATATATTGGTAAAATAAGATTATATGTTTTATCATTTATTGTTCGAATCTTAAAATCAAGTATCACAGATTCTATTTTTATTATTTCTTTTTGAATCTTCAAATCGAATTCTGTGTATTTGTACAACACCATTGTTGATTTAATTACTCCCTTTTTACAATAAACTGTTAATTTAATTGCTCCCTGTTTACAATAAACTGTTAATTTAATTACTCCCTAATTGCTCCCTGTTTGCAATAAACTGTTGATTTAATTGCTCCCTGTTTACAATAAACTGTTAATTTAATTGCTCCCTGTTGACAATAAACTGTTAATTTAATTGCTCCCTGTTTACAATAAACTGTTAATTTAATTGCTCCCTGCTTACATTAAAATTGTTAATTTAATTACTCCCTAATTGCCCCCTGTTTACAATAAACTGTTGATTTAATTGCATCTTGTTTACAATAAACTGTTAAACTAATTGCTCCCTGTTGACAATAAACTGTTAATTTAATTGCTCCCTTTTTACAATAAACTGTTAATTTAACTGCTCCCTGATTACAATAAACTGTTAATTTAATTGCTCCCTGTTTACAATAAACTGTTAATTTAATTGCTCCCTGTTTA
>JAFMSR010000016.1:8498034-8509529 GCA_022818135.1 Saxidomus purpurata
ACCTGTCTCAACATCCTCGGTAACCCACGCTATTCATTACCCAATATATGACGGAAGCGCTGCAGGAATTAACCGTGGGTTCCGGGACGATGCTGTCTCCGCGACTATTGATTGAACAAGGACAAGTATTCCCTAGATTCCGAAACTTCCACTCAGCAAAACCAGAAACCAAAAGCAGCAGCATACAAATCCATCGTCAACTCTAGAATACAGTTCATCAGTTTGGGACCCTTACCATGA
Source organism: Saxidomus purpurata (assembly GCA_022818135.1). Lineage (NCBI taxonomy): Eukaryota > Metazoa > Mollusca > Bivalvia > Venerida > Veneridae > Saxidomus > Saxidomus purpurata. Next base: position 8,498,275 of record JAFMSR010000016.1, read on the forward strand.
GAATGATATTCAGAAACTTAACAACGTTCAAAGAAGAGCTGCACGTTTTGTAACCAAAACTACTCCAATGCTCCTGAAACAGCAACAGACAGCCTTAACCTGCCAGCAGTGGAATTCTAGAGAGAAGAAGACAGAACAGCCGTCTCACTCTTTTCTATAAGATCCATTATGGGCTAGTTGATATAACACCGTCGCAATACATAACTCCTGACTAGACATTCAAGACATTTCCATCATCAAGTTTATCAAATCCAACATAACACCTTCAGATTATACACCGAACCGCAAAATAAACGCAACAGTTGGGAAACACATAATTTGAAAATAAACAATTCAAATGATAAATAACGAGTTTATTTCATTTCATTGGTACCTTACCTACATACTGTGTAAATTTCATTAAAATATAACAACAGATAACCCGGATTTCATAATGTCAAAGTTCATTACCCACAAGTTCAATTTTCACACATTGTCAATATCTCGTATATCTCGTGTATCCCGACAGCCTGATTTCCTGCAAATTATCCGGAAGTCGTGGCATTGCAAAATACAATTTATGCCGGGCTAAATATATTGTGGGTGTTTTTTTAATTGTAAAATCGTAACTGGTCAAGAAATTATCGATTTTTTTTTAATAATTAACTTAATTTCAACGCGCATGTGCAAAATGTGCTTTTTTATTAACGTGCCAGTCAGGTGTCACGGTATGATGATTTAATAATTTTAGGTGGCATAGTAATATTTTACATGTATAAATAATATTCAAATACGTTTGCGTCAGTAAAATGCAATTACGGCGGACATATTCAAAAAGAAATGTGTTGCGTTTATTTTGCGGTTCGGTGATGAAGTTCTGTTTTCCCACGTACAATAGTTGAATGGAACTCTCTTCGGTCTATATGTAGTCAGTGCTGACACTGCTGTTGCATTCAGGGCAGCACTGGCTTCTTTAGCCAAACATACCGTAGACAGTACAAAGCTTTTATCTTTTTAACTGCACTAACATTCTTGTTTTCTCCACCACATACATACAATTGTAGAGATGCACTACTGTAGGTATTTTAAGGCTGAGCTAGGGTTTTTGCACCTTTTTTATCACATTGCCAAAAACTTCTGGGTGGACTGAGTAACCTAGGAGATTTGGCAATCTTTTAACTTTTCTAACCCCCCACGCATGGTAATAAAAGTCAGTTATGATGGTTAGCCATAGCTCAAAGACGATGATGATGATGATGATGATGATGATGATGATGATGATGCAATAACGTTTTATAGAACAGTTTTCTTTAAGTTGCAACAAGGAAACGAACATGCAAATATAATATCATTCTTTGATTTATTTACTTAAATTATGGAATGCTTATTTGACATGCGTAGTCATGAGTATTTGTGTGTGAAGTGGTGAAAAAGTCTGCGTACTGTTGATATTCATGGGTGACTGGGATACATGTACAATGGAGCTTGTCTATTCCAAAACATGTTCGGACTTGAGGAAAAGGTACCCAGTTTACATTTTCAGTCTTGGAGAGCTATAATATTTTAAATATTCACTATATCTATGTATCTCTTCAATCAACACAACAATAGAGTCACATAACGGTAATAAACAAACATTCTTTCATGAAGTTTCGATGAATTTTATTATGAAATATTATCATAAAACAAATTTCAGAACTCCCGATTCTTTTAAATACATGTACACATTTTTAAAATCATTTTTCATCACCGATTCTGAAATATAAAATAAATGAAGATATTACATTCAAATAAGTGATAGAAATAGTACTGTTTGCGAGACTAATAACTTTATTATTGAGCAAACACTTTCTCTATCTGATTTGTATCATGGGCAAATTCTTATGCTACTCTAATGAATCTATGATCTATTTCAGATAGAGTACAGTTTTAAGCTGCGCCCCATGCACGAAGCAAATTATCATGCCCTTATGTAGATTCATCATGCCCAAAGTCATGGTAACCACTACTATTTATTTCACCTTTAGCTATTTGTATTCGAGCTGATAGTGAAACATTTATATGCACGTATATCAATACATGGTAAACGTTTTAAAAATATATTTGAAATTTGGCAGATTAACGACTTTAACCACCATATCACTTTGTAAATAAGAAACACACTTAGTTACCTTAGCAACTGACCGATGGAAGATCATCGTCATTTGTTTCTCCCTCAGTCATTCCAAACAGTTCTGTTGGCAGATAAAAATAGAATCTAAAAGTTTTGTCCGATATGTATTTTTAAGTCAGTAACATGTTTAAAGTGTTTTTTTAAAGATTTTAAAAGTTACAAGTATAAGAAAACTGTACAGGCTATATCTTGACGTAAAAGTCCTGCAGTAAATATACAATTACTATAGAACGATATACTCATAGAATCAGCCATTCTTTAGCTTACCCATAAATTCGTTGATAGTTCTTGGTCTGGCTTTATTTGCTGCAGACTGGTTTTTGTCTCCGTGTAAAAACAATGTTGGTTAAACTGTCTGTCACAGCAATGTCGGCTATTTCTGTAAAGAAATATTCAAGATCATCATAAATTTGTCACGTTACTTAGAAATCAAAATACAATATAAATAATTCCAGATTAAGAGTTCGTTAAACTACATACATGTGGGGCACTGCCTTGATTGTGTATGACGTAGTTTCGATATGTCTATGTAGTTTACAGTCATTTTTGGCTCCCGGAATAACTTGTTCAAAATAAGAAAACGGTAATAATAATTATAAATGATCTCTTTATAAAATTTGGGTAATAACGTTGAGCTTTTTGAAAATTTGGTTTGCTACTTACAGAGTTTTGTTTGCATCTCGGATTGTTACGGAACATGGGTGTTCGGAAGGTTCAACCAGTCCAATAAATAGAAAAATGAACCCGTTGCAATTGTGTCATTAATTTAATTTATTTTAATTTTCAGGAATGCATATTACTGCAAAAGAGAAAATCATTTTTTTTCAACTTACGGCTTATTATGCTCGAAGTCAAAGAAGCATTGTCGTCTGCAGAGATGACTGTGGTGTTGTCAAGCGTCTGCTGATTCTTTCGGAAATCAATGTGTCGGCTGCTGTCGTGATGGCACCAGATACATAGTCCCTCAACTGAATAAATAAAATCTCGTTAAATTAACTACATTTTCTTTTAGAAACAAGGCCATCGTTGTACCAGTGAGTTAATTTTGTTGGAACATCGAATTTATGCCAGTTTCAATATATTTTAGCGAGCGAAATCATTTCGTTTTTTGTTGAAAATCTGTCATTTTATAAGTAAATATCTCTAGTTAGAATAATGAAGTCACTTTAATAGTACGTGATAGGAATGATAAGAAAAAAAACGTTGGGCTTAGTATTCCATTGCTAAAATTCAAATTGGAACAAAAAATACCTAATTTGTCAAAGTCCTTGTCGGCATCTGTAGATAGCACACTGTCAACAACTGGACTTTCTGTAGGTAGAATAATGTTTAGTATTACCAATTCTATCAAGGTTGTAAAGGGCTCGGTCCGTTAAATGCCGATTTTCGCCTGTTCTTAAATCTCAGTAAAATTTACATGTGTTAAATCTGTATCTTTTTCTGAATCATAACATAGTATAATATTTAGCATAAACAGTATCAGTTATGTATAACGACATTTAGAATAGAGACACATGCAAATAATTTTCGAATTTGGGCATAAAGTTTTGTACCGTCGCCATATAACTATAGTTAGTCTGTATGTTATCGTAAGATAATAAAGTACGCATGCATATAGTGGTGTAAAGCGACATTACTTTTATGACATATTCGCGCTGTTAGGATTTCAAATACATTTTTTGTAGTCGATCACTGTTTGAACATGTGTACGCAACTATCTAGATTGCCGCGTAATGTCCCCTCATGTATAACTTAGTTATGCGACCAGAACTATAGGTATAAAAATGATTAATGGAACGCCATTAACTTCAGAAAACACTTCAATATAGAACATTTTGTTCCTTAATTTATATCTCATAATTCCAGTTCCGACGACTATGATTAGTTTGCATAATATTTATAGCAGATATCGAATACTTCAATAAAATATTTTATTTACAACATGCGATTTAAAAAAGATATTTCAAAATTTTATCCGACGTTGAATGCATTTTAATTTTTTTACATGTATGTGAAAAATGAATAGTTGAAGCAAATTAAAAACAATGAGCCAATCCAACCGAAAGAGACTATGTGTAAGCCGGCAGCACAGGCTAGCCATCTAGGATCGTTGTTAGGTATCTTATGTATAATTCACTTTCTCTTCAATTGATATGTAACATACGCGTTATAAAAGTCATATAAGAATGTTTTGTTCAGTCTCTACGACTTTATCCATAAAAATACATTCTTGACATAAAATAATTGACACGTTATTGACAACGTTGTTTGAATAATTGAGATAAAATACATTTATATTGCCATTGTATACAATGAAATGTAAGGTGAGAATTGCTAGTTTATACGTATAGAATACGTTCAAGGACAACGAAAACACTTTAAAAACTAAGAGAAAGTTTTTTTGTTCACATTTTAAAGATTTGAATGGCCAAATTTCTTAAATAATTTATTTACATTTATTGTCAAGCCTCAATATTTACTTATTTCGAAACTTGACTACTCTTTGAAATGTCACTTCAATTAGGTATATATACTGTAATAAAAGGTTCGATGGTATATGCAAAATTTAACTTGTTAACCAGTTTGCAAATCCCCGCAGGGGAAGCATACAAGGTTATTAAAGTTTGATTTTTTTCCCGTTTTCGTTGAAAAGCGGGAGTCCATTTGTGATGCGTGTATAAGGTCGCACGGTCACTCTTTTACCATACCATACCAAAGTATATTTCTAGAAACTTTAAATACTTCATATTAAAATGATCGCAATGCTTTTTTTCTATTTTATACGTAAGACATAGAAAGCATTTTTCAGAGAGCCCTTCTTAAAATGAGTATTGTTAAATAAGCAGTACTTACCTTGAGCATTGTTCACTGAACACTTCACACGGTGAGCATTGTTCAGTGATCATTACTCACAGTGAGCATTGTTCAGTGAGCACTTCTCACAGTGAGCTTTGTTCAGTGAGCACTACTCATGGTGACCATTGTTCATTGAGTACTACTCACGGTGAGCATTGTTCAGTGAGCACTACTCACGGTGAGTATTGTTCAGTGAGCACTACTCACAGTGAGCTTTGTTCAGTGAGCACTACTCACGGTGAGCTTTGTTCAGTGAGCACCACTCATGGTGAGCATTGTTCAGTGAGCACTACTCACGGTGAGTATTGTTCAGTGAGCACTACTCACAGTGAGCTTTGTTCAGTGAGCACTACTCACAGTGAGCTTTGTTCAGTGAGCACTACTCATGGTGAGCATTGTTCAGTGAGCACTTCTCACAGTGAGCTTTGTTCAGTGAGCACTACTCATGGTGACCATTGTTCATTGAGTACTACTCGTGGTGAGCACTGTTCAGTGAGCACTACTCACGGTGAGCATTGTTCAGTGAGCACTACTCACAGCGAGCACTGTTCAGTGAGCACTTCTCAAAGTGAGTATTGTTCAGTGAGCACTACTCACAGTGAGCTTTGTTCAGTGAGCACTACTCACGGTGAGTATTGTTCAGTGAGCACTTCTTACGGTGAGCATTGTTCAGTGAGCACTATTCACGGTGAGCATTGTTCAGTGGGCACTCCTCACGATGAGCATTGATCACTGAGCATTTCTCAAAATGAGTGCTGTTCATTGGGTATAACTCACAGTGAGAATTGTGCAGTGAGCCCTACTCACATTTGGCATTGTTCAGAGAGCATTTCTCACAGTGATTTTGATCACTTTGTCCCAGGTGAGTTGAAAGAACAACACAATGTTATTGTTTAACATATCGATTGAATCCGCTCACCTATCTACATTTTAATTAAACTCTTCGTTGAACCACCGGCTTCCGAAATATAGAAAATGAATTCTAAGAGAAAATAAAAAAATGAAAATGTTTCCAAAATGACACGCATATAGGGTGTCGATATTTTATTCTGATGGATACACACGTGCAAAATACATGTGAACACATATTATTGCAGTAAAAATACACACACATGAAATGTAGGCTACATGTTTCGACGACAAAATGGTGGTGCTAATGAACCGCTTTCTATAAATTCCCGTGTGTGACAGTGGCACGCCGATAAACTTAGTGTATTTTTTTTTCTCAAAGCCTTTTCAAGCTTCACCAACAGTACTCTACCAACAATGAAATTTTAACGACTTAACAGATTTAGCAATATTACGTAACTGGTGTAAATTACGTCGAGGGACTTTCAAATGTGCGATCAAAATGCCGATTTGTCTAATAAAAATATTTTCCAATTTCTGTGATGTTATCACGTCGGGCATGACGTCACACACTACATAGCCGACGGTCTTGATGTTCCGACGGAAAAACAGGCAGAGTTGCATACGAGCTCTTGACATGAATTATTAAGAATAACATATGTACCTTTAAGATGTTGCGGGCTCGAAATTTTAAATACCTTTCAAGTCACATATATCAGAACATGTTTCTGCATATTTCAAGATCTAAGAAGAATCTACACTGTAAGTTAATTTGTACACTTAAAGTGGTAAAAAACTTATCAACCTTTGACTTTGGTCTTTGGGGACATGCTGCTGGGTGCCACTTTGTTGGATATGTAAGGCACTTTAGATACTATCATGTCAGGTGCACCGGTCTCATTCAGTATTGTTGATTGGTCAACTGGTCTGCCTCTTGTAGCGTAGAACCGCCTCCGAAATCTGTTTCGGAACCGCGCCCACTGTGGATAAGATACGTGTACTTAAATAGTTGAATCTCTTAGGTCAGTAGACATCAGACAAAAATGATACATATTCTCATTTAAGAATGTAAAAACGAAACTTTTTTAATCTTTTAAGTCAATGGAAGAGTTTATGCTCGAAATACATGTACTTACTAATCATATACAGCTAAACAATATATTTTCTGCATAGTTTACTGACATATTTTCTCCACTTGTACCACTTGTAAATGAAACTAGCAACTATACGTTAAGAAATAGTGACAACTATGCAGAATTGACTAAAAGAACTCATTTATTTAATAACTCGTTTATTCAATCATTTGCTCAATGATGGAATTGTCTTAAATTGATATTAAACATTCTTTGAGTATTATTAAGTTTAAATTGAAGATCCACCGTTGCTAAACATTACGTGATACCAGAATAATGACTTGTTTAGACATTATCTAATAAGTAATCCTCAAAGTGAATGTGGGTCACCTGTCGAGAATATAATCAGGCGCATTTTTTTTTTATAAAATCAGAACATTTCTCCCATTGGACATTAACGTGCATCATTTTGAAACTGATTTGATACCTCTTTCTATGCAAAAATTAATTTAAACTTCTAATAGATTTAAGTTAGATCCTTTCAAAACAAATCAGACTTCCCCCTTTATTTCATTTCATGTCATTTACTACCAGCCTACACCCATTTTTTCATCTAACCACAACCACATGCAACTTCCACACATATTTGCAACTTCCACACATATATACTAGTAAATATAAAGAGTTTACGCCATCTTTATGTATTTATATACATGTACTATGTTGCTGTACATGTAACGTTGATGATAATTATTATACGAGACTTTAAAGTAATGTCCTTAAATGAAGAGCCGTTAACTAATGTTGACAGAACTTTGGGCCCGATCCTTTGCTGAGTTTATGTCGTTAATTGTTTGTATTAATTTTCAGCTATAAAATATGTTAAAACTTATAGAACTGAAACTGTTTGATGTAGATCTACTTTTTAGGATTAACAGAATATTAATGAAATATATAATTGCGAGTTTTCGTAATGAAAATCTAACAAAACGGAATCATTTCCAACGATGGAGAAGATAAGCTGTTAGATATAATAATAAATATTGCACAACTATTTACTTACCCGTTCATTGCAAGCGTTTTTCAAACTAACACACCAAGCAAAACATCTAGGACTTTCAGTAGCCATTTCTAATTCAGCTATCGATATCAGCTTTTGTTTGCAAACTGTGGTTGCTATTGAGCGACGTCAATATACTATGACGTCAGTGACGTCTTCTTTGTTTAGTGACCATAATATCCGAGTGAACTCGATTGTCATTTAGAAACTAAATACGCAATGTCTCGCACGTCCTAATTTAGTTATAATAGGTTTCGGTCACATGACCAATTTTGACAGTTATACCGATTGTTGTTAAAGGAGCAAGCTGTATACTTTGTTATATAAACTTGGTATTAAGACGAGTGGTTTTAACAACCAACCGAGAGGTCCACGATTCTCAGTGTTTCCGACCCATCGAGAGATGAACTGGTTAGAAACCTTGAGGTCTCACGTGTATTGGTGCTATACATCGGGCACGTAAAAAACCAAGGGGTCTATTCGTAAAGAGCTTAGTTTTATTACCCCGATCCCCTTGTGTCTGCATCTGTGTCTTTAATGTGTCTGCGACTGCATATAGGCCTGCATATATTATTATATACGCAGGCCAATAACAGTATGTTATGACGGTTTGTCATTATAAGAATATTATTATTATCAAAAAATGCAAAAACATTGACCCTGAACAGACATAACTATTAAGTGTAAAAAGTTGTCTATCCTCTCCTTTGGCTTTGGAGCCATTCTCCTGAACTCACCACAGCACTACCGGTGGGGTGGAAGGGGTGGGGTAGGGGTTGGGTGGAGGAGGTGGGGTGGGGTGGGGTGGGGTGGAGGTCAGTTCTAATCCTTTACTTACGTAGAAGCGATGCATTCGGTGTGCAAGCTGTTCTGTTGTCAACATCACAAGAGGTAGACGGTTTTATCTTACATAAAATGTTTCCGGGAGAGACAACTCGAGTGTGAACTGTTTCACGTTCATATAAAACAAATTTTCAGGAAAAAAACGATTTAGTCCGACAGTTTCCCCTGAAGCAGTCCGTGTCACATTTCATCCGATCATGGTAAATTGTAATACAAATGAACAGAGCAAAATATTTCTTCGAAGTGGAAGAAAAGTTTAAAGTTAAGGTGTGGCTGGGCTAATCAGTAATTAGATTTGTTTAAAGGCATACACAATCCGCAGCCAGCTGTATGCAAATTCATTCATACCAGTTTACTTTTTCAGTCTTGGAGAGCTATAATATTTTAAATATTCACTGTATCTAGGTACCTCTTCAATCAACACAGCAATAGAGTCACATAACGGTAATAAAACAAACATTCTTCAAGAAGTTTCGATGAATTTTATTATGAAATATTATCATAAACAAATTTCAGAACTCCAAATTCTTTTTAAATACAATATATGTACACATTTTTAAAATCATTTTTCATCACCGATTCTGAAATATAAAATAAAAAAAAGACTTGTTCATGAAGATATTACAAAAATGTACATTCAAATAAGTGATAGAAATAGTACTGTTTGCGAGACTAATAACTTTATTATTGGAGCAAACACCTTCTCTATCTGATTTGTATCATGGCCAAATTCTTATGCTACTCTAATGCATCTATGATCTAATTCAGATATAGTACAGTTTTAAGCTGCGCCTCATGCACGAAGCAAGTAATTATCATGCCCTTATGTAGATTCATCATGCCCAAAGTCATGGTAACCAATACTATTTATTTGACTTTTAGCTATTTGTATGCGAGCTGATAGTGAAACATTTATATGCACGTAGATCAATACATGGTAAACGTTTTAAAAATATATTTGAAATTTGGCAGATTAACGACTTTAACCACCATATCACTTTGTAAATAACAAACACACTAAGTTACCTTAGCAACTGACCGGTGGAAGATCATCGTCATTTGTTACTCTCTCAGTCATTCCAAACATTTCTGTTGGCAGATAAAAATAGAATCTAAAAGTTTTGTCCGATATGTATTTCTAAATCAGTAACCTGTGTAAAGTACTTGTTTTTACAGATTTTAAAAGTTACTAGTATTAGTAAAACTGTACAGGCTATATCTTGACGCAAAAAAATATTATAATTACTGTAGAATTATATACTCATAGAATCAGCCATTCTTAAGCTTACCCATAAATTCGTTGATAGTTCTTGGTCTGGCTCTATTTGTTGCAGACTGGTTTGCGTCTCCGTGTAAAACAATGTTGGTTAAACTGTCTGTCACAGCAATGTCGGCTATTTCTATAATGAAATATTCAAGATCAAGATAAATTTGTCACGTTACTTAGAAATCTAAATACAATATAAATAATTCCAGATTAAGAGTTCGTTAAACAACATACACGTGTGGAACTGCCTTGATTGTGTATGGTGTAGTCTCGAGATGTCTATGTAGTTTACAGTCATTTTTGGCTCCCGGAATAATTTGTTCAAATAAGAAAAAAACGGTAATGATAATAATAAGTGATCTCTTTATAAAATTTGGATAATAACGTTGAGCTTTTTTGAAAATTTGGTTTGCTACTTATAGAGTTTTGTTTGCATCTCGGATTGTTTTGGAACATGGGAGTTCGGAAGTTTAACCAGTCCAATAATTTTTTATTTAGAAAAGTGAAAAGTGTTGCAATTGTGTCATTAATTTAATTTATTTTAATTTTCAGGAATGCATATTACTGCAAAGGAGAAAATCAATTTATTTCAACTTACGGCTTATTATGCTCGAAGTCAAGGAAATATTGTCGTCTGCAGAGATGACTGTGGTGTTGTCAAGCGTCTGCTGATTATCTCCGGAAATCAATGTGTCGGCTGCTGTTGTAATGGCACCAGATACATAGTCCTCAACTGAATGAATAAAATTTCGTAAAATTAACTACATTTTCTTTAAGAAACAAGGCCATCGTTGTATCAATGAGTTATTTTTGTTGGTACATTGAAGTTATGCCAGTTTCAATATATTTTAGCGAGCGAAATCATTTCGATTTTTTGTTGAAAATCTGTCATTTAATAAGTAAATATGTCTATTTAGTACAATGTAGTCACTTTAATAGTACGAGACTGGAATGATAAGAAAAACGTTTGGCTCAGTTTCCCATTGCTCAAATTAAAATTGAAACAAAAAATACCTAATTTGTCAAAGTCCTTGTCGGCATCTGTAGATAGCACACTGTCAACAACTGGACTTTCTGTAGGTAGAATAAAATTTAGTATTACCAGTTTTAAGGCCAAGGTGAGTGGCAAGCCTTGGTCTGTGAAATGCCGATTTT
>JAFMSR010000016.1:8525929-8618429 GCA_022818135.1 Saxidomus purpurata
ATACATTGCCCATCATTGGAAGTAAAGTTCTTTCCACTTTAACTAAAAAATAGTATGCTTATTCATGTGCATACACAACCTATTTACAGCCTCTTTTTGTGAGACTTCTGGAAAATTACAAAGATATTTGAAAACTGGAAAATCTACTTTCATTTTTTAAAAGGCAAGATATGATTTTTTTTCCTTTGTTACACTCAAATTTTCACCACAATATGGTCACATTCGATGCAGTATGTTATATTTTTCCTTCTGAGAAGACACCTGTTACAATTCCAGATTTCAAAGAAAATTCGATTTAGCCTTAGAAATGGACCTTTAAATGCGAATAATCAGTATTTTATATACTCAAACGACAAAAGAAACAACTATCATGTCAGCATAATTATGCTTTTCCGTAAAGTAAGTAAAGTTGAATTCCATATCAGTCTGCATAAAAATATCATGGACTAGCTCATTCAGAGACATATATTATTTCACCTATGTCTCTGTTCCATTTAACAGCAAGGATGCGTCTCTTTTGCCGTTGAGCATATATCGAATATACATAATTTGTACAGGGAAACATTGCGAGTTATTTTCCGCCGTTTGTTCCGTTTCCACCTTTGCTGTCAACTCCAGTCTCAATAAGGCGGTAGTGGTTCAGGTGCCGGATTATAAGTCCACTGTAACTGAGTGAGGGTTGGAGCCCAATTTAAGACATAACTCTTTATATAAGAAAATTACTTATTTATGTATTATGTAAGAAAGTTGGAAGCTTCTCACGACAGGCGAGAATGTAAGGAAAGATAGCCATGTATATAACTCACGGAAGCTGTTCTGAGTGTTACATCAAAAGAAAAGGAAGACAAAACTAGCCCTGACAATATGTAAACTTTACGCATCAGCTGTTCTGCTTTGCAAACAATTCATATTATTTTAAGTAAACGTCTGTAAGATACGGGATACGGAATCAAGCTCCATAGAAATAAAAATAAAGCCATGTTTTTAATTTGTATTCCAACCCGCAATAATACGTGCATTGCATACAATTGTTCAGCGTATAATATGAAGTTCATTCGTTTATAAAGGTTTGTTACGGGTGATTAACGCCTTAAACCTTCCTCGAGAAAATCGAGGATAAATTTTGACTATGAATACCAATAGGTCACTCGCGTTCATTTGAGGCGTCCATGAGCGTCTCTCAAGGAAGCCTTTCCTAAGTATGAGTCGAGGTGGAGTTTAAGTGACGACACTGAATATAGCCATAAGTATGACATTCTTTTTTATAGTAAGCAACATGTTTGTGACCTAAAAGTTGCAGTTAGGGTAATTTATTTACGCAAGTATACATAATAATTACGCAATATTTATATGTTTTCCTTTATTACTTTATTAATTATTTGTTCTGTCGAGATTTTTTTCACAGAAGGACAATAATAACAGAAATGTTTAAATTAAGAGCATCACTAAACAACAGCCTGATAGTGGAAGTTAATACATATGCATTCCATTGTTACGTTTTTTCATTTTTCGGTAACATATTTTGTGTAGTAAAATAGCTGTATTTGCCATGTTAAGTGCAATAAAGACTGTAACAGTAAAATAGCTGTATTTGCCATGTTAAGTGCAATAAAGACTGTAAAGAAAATAGCTGTATTTGCCATGTTAGGAAGAAAGAAAAAAAAAGGTAGAGGAGAAAGATGTAAAGTAAAAAGCTGTTTTGCCATGTTAAGTGAGTAAGACTGTAACAGAAAAAGCTGTATTTACCATGTTAAGTGCGTAAAGACTGTAACAGTAAAATGCTGTTTTGCCATGTTAAGTGCATAAAGACTGTAACAGTAAAATAGCTGTATTTGCCATGTTAAGTGCAGTAAAGACTGTAACAGTAAAATAGCTGTATTTGCCATGTTAAGTGCAATAAAGACTGTAACAGTAAAATAGCTGTATTTGCCATGTTAGTGCATAAAGACTGTAACAGTAAAATAGCTGTATTTACCATGTTAAGTGCAAGACTGTAACAGTAAAATAGCTGTATTTGCCATGTTAAGTGCAATAAAGACTGTAACAGTTGACTTGCAGTTTGCAATTCTTATTTGAAAATTGCATAAAGTGCAATACTTTATGACAAAAGTCACCCCAAACTTCATGGTACATGGGAAATAATTATTATTGTAGCAGTTTAAAAATATATTATTTTGCTTTAAAGCTACATGAATATCATGTTAAGATTATGTAAAGTAAACAAAGTATTGATCAATAAAAAGAATAGCTGGTATGTATGTTATCTATCTTATTGTCATCATAGCTTTATTATCACGTCTTTATTGGCTTTAAGTCTAAAGGAATTTTCAGAAATAAACATGAAAACTTGAAAACTTCTTATAGCACGATACATTCAAATGATAACTAATGTTACATTACTAAGGAATAGATACATATTTTTCACCGATATATTCACACGAGTAAAGTTCAATATGTAAGGATGAATCCCCCGGTGATAAATATATAGAGGATTATTGTTGGTTTCGTTGTAATATCACGTAATAATTTCACCGAGTGGGCACATAAAGCGATATTTTTACGAGTGGCGCAGCCACGAGTGAAAATAATTACTTTTGGTGTTCATGGGTTATGTGAAACTATTGTGATATTACATCGATACCAACAAAAATATCTTTTGTTTATTTTGTGTTACAACTCTACTTCTGTTGAGTTTGTTCCAATGAAATGTCGAAAATCGTGGGAAACGTTATCAGAAAGCAAAGCAAATATTAAGTCATGTTAACGACGTCATCGTTGTATGGTTGGTTTCCTGCATTCAGTGCGCTCGGTATGTATTTTGACGTTAATCCGGGTAGAAAATTTTGATCATTTTAAATGAGTGGACAGTGACTTTATCGGGATATAAATCTACGGTTATATTTAGATAAACGACCGAAAAACACAAAATAAATACTTATATTTGCACCGTCAGTACTTCAAAGATAAAAAGAAAAACACAATTCAATTATTTTATTTTCCAAACTTTCATGACAAAACAAATTTTATATTCAAAGAATAAACTGAGTCAAGTTTGCATAATGAATTTTCATGGTCAAAACATATATTTGCTTATGAGAAGTAATAAAAACAAAACGCAAGAAGAAATAAAAATTCACACAAAGAGTCAACACGAACATAATAGATTTGATTGTTTTTTAATTACTGTATTTGTCAGATCCTTCTTCAAATTCTAAACAAATATTTACAAACGTTTACATCAAGAGCTCAGCAATGTCAGGCAACATTCATTCTACGGTGTTTATATGGAGCACGTAGACAACCTGGCCCTCTACTTTCTTTTCAGTTGTTTGCGTAATTATCGCTAACATCTCTTTCTCAATACAGTTTCCATCCTCAACTAAACTCAACTCAACATCCATGTCTGTCATTTACATTATACAACATGACAATAAGAGCTACAAATGTACATAAAATATGGGTATTGACATAATGGTGACAGTTGTTACTAACGTATACTAATTCCACAGTACGACTTACAATAGAAAAAAAAGCTGTGAAACTTAATTATTTTAGTTAGTACTTCAGTAAATATACATTGCTAATTTAAATACAATGACACAAGATTTTAAATCTTTTAGTTCTTTTTGCTAAAATCTCCAAATACTTTTGGCCTTTCTTTCTGATAGGACGGTCGCAAAGCTGGAGTGATTTAAGAATCAATACAAAATAGTAGAAGAACCATAAAACAAAAACAAAAAAATGTCTTTCCTATTTACAACTTAAGTAATAAAATGAAAATTTTTGATGATCTCTTCCTAAACGAAACTAAAATGATCGTGGTACATTTTGTTTAGTTCTCAAAACTTGGTAGTAGGGAATTGATGAATCAAGTCTGGTCATGTGATGTCCTCAAAATTCTACGTAACTCCTATGCATCGTGCTTGTTAAAAATTGTCATGAAAGTCAACGCTTAAATAGTTTATATATGGTAAATAATATCTCTGAAAGAGCCGAGCGAAACTCGGAAATCCGTACAGTATACAGTATTGGATTGACGGCAGAATTCATGCAAACTGTCGTAAAAAGCGGCAGAAGTTTGTTTCTATCAGCGGAGATCGTGTCATATAAGCTTAACAGAATTAATGCGGTCATTGCCGGCCATGAAAATATGTTCAGAAAAAGCAAAATTATACCAAGAAGTGTAAAAGCCTGTCTTTGGCGTTGAGAAACGGCTTGGATATATTGACGTCTTTGTAGTGAAGCTCTTTTATGAGGTGAGATATTTGAATCCAGCTGTTTTCTTGTAAATGAGGTCACTTGTTTTGACATGGCGCTTATCGATTGTTCAGTTGAATTCTTAAACATCACAAGTTGAACATTTTTCTTTCTGTCTGGGAATATGGAAGATAAAGTCCTTCGATTTGACTCTCTTTTTGCCAGATCACGTTGTCCTTGTGCTTGGGATCTGTCTGCGGAAAATGATGTGTTAGAAACACCTGGCACCACATCTGCTCTTTGTGAAGGTCTACTTGGCATACGTCTGCTAACTGAACACGAATAGCTACAATCTGCTTGTGTTTGCGTAAAATTCGGTCGCACTGTGCTAAAAACAGTCTTCATCTTGCAAGACAAGATAACATACATTATATTGGTAAATATCAAAGGTACTAAAAATGAACCCATGAAGATGAGCATACCTTTACTAATGTCATTGCCAAAGATTGACTTTCCACTGCAGTTCATCATTTTGTTGTAATTTTCAGGGTTACTGTAAAGTGCCAATGATATTGAGCATAAACACAAACTCAGCGTCCAAGCAGCGATGGTGATCAAAACAGTGTGTCTGTGCTTCCAGACGTCGGAGTTCTGATCAGCTCGCTTGAGAACGACATATCTATGTAAACATATTCCAAATATACTACAAAGCGATGCCGACTGTGACGAATACAAAAACGCCATTGAAATGCAACAATTAGTCAAACTGTCTCTGATAAAATATGTATCTACAAAGGAAATGGCAAAGTTAGCTAGTCCTGACAGAAAGTCGTTGAAAGCCAGGCAAACAATTTGAAGCCAATAAATCGCTGGAAATTTGCTTTTCTTGCTCACTAATGTCACAAATACAGTCAAATTTAATAGCATAATTAGTGCACCCTGAGTTCTCATTAGCAAAATAAATGTTTCAGATATGTTGTGGACCTCAAAAGTCAGTGTACTATTGTTGGAAAAATTCGCAGCCATATTTTTCGGTTATTTCTTAACCAATGAACTGATTTATTATTTCGAAGAATGAGGGTATGTATAAACGTGTCCGTAGAAAGGTTATGCGCTTCCTCTAAATAAAATTGTACTTTAACATGGACATAAATACTCACTCACTTCCAAATTCTTAAAATTTTTATCCAAATTATAATATAGTTTCCTTGTTTCACAAAATTATGTTAGCTGTTTGTATTGCTACAATTTGCTTAAACTGCTAATTCAAATCACGACAATAGATGAACGTTTCTGTTACTTTATAACTATAAGTTTTTAGATTATTAAGTACTTTGCCTCAAGCCACTCGCGATTTATACAATAAAATTCTTATGCGTATTCTTAATTCCAAATTCGATAATAGATTAAAGTTACTGTCTTTAATGCATAGCTCTTATGCGTATTCTTGAAACGTTTTATCGGATTCACTTATATACATAACTATTGTCTTATTTATTCCGCTTATTTCTTCACTGTTTCTACTTTCCGTATAAGTTTATGTTAATGTCGCCAGTACCAATCTCGTTGAGTGTAATACGAACAGGAGTTCTCTAAACTCAAATATATGAGGCGCCAAATCATCGTTTTTCGATATATTTCGCGGGAAAATGACGGTTGTCCTCTTTCACAGAAGTAACCTATTTGCTTAGTTCATAAATTTAATATTTGTTTCATTGTAGAAACAATATACAGTGTCATATAATTACATTACAGTTACTCTAACTCCACCGGTGAGTTTGATTAAATATCGAATATGCACCTTCCCTCAATAAAAAATACCTCAGCATCACGAGAAAATTAATATCTCAATTTTCCCCCAAATAATTTGATATATATTCCAAATTTGAATGTGTGTGTTTTTTTTCATATAGGCAGTAATGCTACTGACGTGACGTCGCTGAATGCAAGATTCTAACACTACCTGCGTTTCGTCTCATAGAAGAAAAGAACAATTAGAGCGTGATATACAATGCGGTAAACACGCTGATGACTGGAGCTATGTTTACACCCGCGTTTTTTAACATAATTGAAACAGTTCACACGCGTTTATATTATCGGTCTTTGTTAAATATTCATTAAACGTTCACCAAAACTAAACAGTCATTCTTTGTTTTATGCTGGAAACATAATGTCATATTTATAGAAATGGGGAGTAACAGTTCTTGGAACAGCCAATTTGATATGTTCTTACGTTGTTGTCTGGCGATATGGAAAGTCACTCATTTTTGTTATTATTCAACTTTTATTTCCAAGTTAACGTATTAGAACGGAAGTAGATTTTCTAATATTGGCACCCATAACGCTACTTTAAAAGTTGAGTTCAAAGTTGGCGATGTCAGTTTTTACATAACGATAACGCGTTTTTTCAGGTTGTTGTTTAGTAGTATAACGGGACGGGATCATATTGCATTATTTAACAATGTAATGCAAACGCTTTTTTCCATATAACGACAGCGAATTTTACCATATGCCGTGCAATTTCTACACAGGAGCTTTAGGATTAATAAAAGTTACTTCTCTGTTTAGCAACAAGTGAGTCGGAATAAGCAGCAAAATACAATTCAAATTTTCGTCAGACGATCATTTTTAAGTAACGGTGGATAACTATATAACAACTCACGGGTTTCCTATTTGGAATTTCAGTAAAAAGTAATATAGCTAAAATTCAGGAGCGAGCGAGAAAATAATATTATATTATGGTCCAACAAAATTTCTTCAAACGAAAAACTATAAATGGCGGTTATGTAGGTAGTGTTATGCACTTTTTACCAATAATACATATGTTACTATATATAGTTGTACAGTATTATGATGATTATCTTTACGGTCAGGGCATTATAAAAAATTGGCCCGCGCGTGAGATCCGATTATGCAATAATCGGCCCTCAGAAAAGGGACACGCTACGTCAACGGCTATAAATGACGTCACCACTTGAATAAAATGGCCACCAACGAGAAATCTATTGAATCGTTATCAAAAGATATCATTGAACATAAAGTGATAGAAAATAAATGTTAAATAATAAGTGTTACAAAACATACACGAGTTTATCGAAAGTAAACAATACCATCACCACTAGGAAAAAGATGACGTTTACCGATAAAAACTTCAAGGAATGACCGTGTAGTGAGGTATCACATCAACTTTAAAATCATCATCACTAAATTAACATGATGTGTGCATTACTAGTTTTTTTTTCTAGTATCAGTAACTCTTGCACATTGTAGGAAAGAATACTGAGAAAAAACCTAAGATATGTATTATAGACGTTAATTCACGACTGAGCCGGGCCGGGATGTAAAATCGGCCCTCAGTCTAATAGTAGCATTCGAGCTAAAGCCCTCGTGCCATTATGATCTTTGCGGGCCGATTATCACGTCCCAGCCCGGCTTAGCCGTGTATTATTCTCTAAGTATAAAAAGTTCATTTAGCCTCTAATACAAATTACAACTAGAATCAGGTGAGTTTAATCAATTATTTTCAAATAAATCAGCTTAACTGGAATTTTATAAAAAAATCATATTATGTTTTAGAGAAGTGGAAGTGAGCAAGTCCGATGAACAATTTATAAATTGGTGTGGCCTAATAATTTTATGCTTATTTTAGCCTAACCTTTTTAAAGTTATTTGAATGGTTTTAGGTTTGTATAGAAATATAGATCTGTGACGTGCAAACTTTTATAATGTGATATTTAAAAATAAACAATTGACTATTCAGAGAAACACATTAAAAATCTGCGTAGCTATTTCAACGAGAACATAGTAAATTTATAATATCGTACAAGGACAGAATGTCACTTTTAACATTGGATAGGAGCACAAACCATTCTAGATCTTCAATGAAGGACTCAAATTTCCTCCGCTGCCGAAATCTTAGAATGAAGGGCTCTTGTTTTCAGGCCCCCGACTTTTACGCCAATGAGTTTACGTATTGCTTAGTCTGTTTACGTAACAGACAGATGGTATGTGCATCCAAGCCACGATGGAAAGCCAATTATAGAAGGAATGCAATTATATAATAAATGTATATTGAAGTTTTGAGATACAGAAACTCGATTTGCAAAAATAAATAAGATACATTGCCCGTTTTGCTTGCTTTTATTCTTTGCTTGTTTCATATATAAAATAAATATGTGTGTACATTTTTCCCTATGTGTGTACATTTGTTCCCTATGTGTGTACATTTGTTCCTGTGTGTGTACATTTTTTCCTATGTGTGTATTTTTGTTCCTATGCGTGTACATTTGTTCATATGTGTGTACCTTTGTTCCCTATGTGTGTACATGTGTTCTCTTTGTGTGTACATTTGTTCCTATGCGTGTGCATTTGTTCCTATGCGTGTGCATTTGTTCCTATGCGTGTACATTTGTTCCTATGCGTGTACATTTGTTCCTATGCGTGTACATTTGTTCCTCCTGTATGTTATACTGAATTCTCTAACACTTTAAGAATTCATTAACATGAGTGGCAACTCGTGAACACCTTTAATACATACATAGTTTTATAACTCCCACACAGTTAGCGGCCGATATTTTACAAAATGTCTTTAAATACATTATAGTTAAATGGTCAACGGTAAAACTAAGTTGAGGAAGTAATAGGTGAGTTTGGATACATTTTTAATGTTACTAATGATGGACAGGACAAAACATGATAGAGTAATGTTTTTCTTTCTTATATGTGAAGAGTTTTATCTGGAAATGATTTTTTTTTTCAGCCGGCAGCCAAAATAATAGGTACATGTATTTATGGCAATATATTTCAAATTGGTCTGAAATTTGTATTATAACGTAGCATAAAAAAGGTTTACTGTCTCATTATATGAGTTGATAGGAGAAAGTATATCAACGAATCAAGCATATCAAGACTAATTTTCATTTTCACTTTCATCTACCTACAGAAATATATAATGAAAGTTCACAAGTAAGGTACCGTGATGATAAATGAAATCGCAGCACAGTAAGTAGCAACAAAGTGTTAATTATGAAGATACCGTTCCCGTGATGATACCGCTCCCAAGAAGATACCGTTCCCATGATGATACAGTGATTAACCTTAAATAGCCACAAAACATTATGTATAAGCTAATTCAGAGATAGCTGATATTTGTTAAAATATAAATTTGAAACAAATGAAGGTAATTATTATAGTCACAAGGTAGATGTTGACGTATTCAAGGGGATAGTTACTTTTATTAGTATATTAGTTCCGAGGAGAAGTTTATACCCGCAGCAATTAACATTCGTCTGTCAGCACGATGAACTTCTGCTTACCTGCTTAAAATCGATTATAAAACTTGATACATCTTTTAGGAATTTCGCTGCCCCGTATTATTGTAGGCTACATTGATTTTACTAAGTAAATGTTATAAATTATCTAAATGTTTCTTTTTCGTTGATAACGAATCCTTGGAGCACTTCTGTTTAAAATTAGTTCACCTTTTTCAGTTCAGCTTTTCTTGCAATACATACTAAAATATTGATAAAGAAATCATGTGCTTATGATGCACTTTGAAGTTTAAGTTTAATAGTTTATTTTAGTCTCATTCATTTGTATAATACACATTTATAAAATTCATGCATAAAAATCGCAGATAATACCAAGCAAATGACCATTATATAATAGAATTATAAGAGACAATAAGCATGGTGAATAACAAAAAAATCACAGTTGCTATATTCTATTTACACGTAAAACGAATGTCATCTAGACTTAAGACAACAAATCAAACCATACCCAAACATGTATGAAAATTATACAAAATATACAGGTAAGACTATGTCCCTTCTGCTAAATGAAACCTAAAAAATACTAAAAGCATCACAAGATAAAACACAGATGCGAGAAAATAAGCACTGTTGCGCAATTACAAAATTTTTTAAAATAACTATTAGTACCTCTGAGCAGATCAGAAATAAACTGATTAACAGAAACTGCACATAGGAGAACATAATGTCTATGTAGCACAATACTGTAAAGGTGGTATTTTTTCTGTATCGAACATTTCGCGACTTGTGTGCGGACAGACTTATTTGCGAAATTTTTATTCGCGAAAGGATAATTATCTTATAAAACATCTCTTTCACGAGAATTTTAAATTAACTAAGTGGGAAAGTCACTGTCAAATTAAGATGGTGCCTGTTCCAAAGAAAGAGTGTATAGTATATCGATGTAAGCTCGTATGAACATGTTTCAGAATATTAAAAACAATATAAAATCACATTCAGTATCAACAATAGCACAATGAAGCAGTCCGAGTATCCATAATTTTAAGTATTAATTACATATTATAAACGTTTACTGTGTAGGAATGTTTTAATGCGTACCAGTTATTACTTTAAACACACCATAAGTCGATAAAGCCGTAATGCATTAGTATATTAAATGAAACTCACAATATTGCAATTCATTATCAACACTGTCAAGAGTGAATATAGTGATAGAAAGGTTCTTGAACAAAATTGTAGAAATTTGTATTTCATATTTCACAATCATCATTTAACTCTTCCAGTTTCAAGTATCACTTTGTTTCCAAAGCGGAATACGTTGACCGGTCATCGTGTCTACTGTTTTCATCAAGACTTGCATATTGAGTTTCTGAGTCTCCGTTGCCTCCAGACTGGTGAAATTTTTGCTTCCTTTGTATATTCGCAGTAAACGCCTCGTTTACATAGATCGGATGTTCCCTTTGGGAAGTAAACACTGGTTACCATGTTTGAACACGACATAAATGTATTAATACCACAAGTGAAATTCTCAATTGCTTTCCAATTTGTAAATCTACCCTGTACATATTTGACGTATACTTCGCAAGCTGTGTACATAACATACGATCGAGTACTACAGTTGTTCTTTTTCAAGCAAAATCAAGTACGTTATCAAAAAGTACTACTAATCCTAGTAGTCGTATATCAACTTACAAAGTGATAACATTTATATTCGTAATCGTCGAAGCTGAGAACAGCAAATAAACGTAATGAGCATCCCGTTACCATTATAATTACTTCCTCTAACAATACTGTGTTACTCTATATTGGTTCTGATCTATGAATTATTATTATTTTATTATTATATTAATTACCCATTAAAGATTGATATTAAAATTGGCGTACAATTTTAGGACTTGTGATATTATATTTATAATCGTTACATTGCTTTTGCCATGTAGACCTACATCTTGATATGTACCCTGTTTTCATTATTTGTCACCTTCGCCTAACGGAAATATCCAGACATTCACGGCATATCATGCTAATAAATAACACAGGACGCCCGTCAAAATAATGTTAGGGAGATACCCATATCCTTTAATCAATATATCTCAAAGTAGTAACTTTGATTCCATTTTAGATTGTCGTATAATAATCAAAACGAAATGTGTTAAATTAGTATTTCAGATTGTTTTATCTTGATTATTCATTTTCTACGTAGACTTTATCTGCCAATGTTTTTATTCTACTGAAAGATTTAATTTTTGCATAAGCCTTTTCAACATAAAAATATATACATACCTCGAAGTTGATGGTGACCGTATGTTTCTGTTCATCACGTCTGAAATAAGATATTTTACGTTCGAAAGTGTTCAGTTGAGTCGTTTATCATAAAACGAAAGTTACAAAAGAAACTTGCACAAACTGCAGTCTGACTTTTCTTGTTTTTACACGTTATATATATTGTTACAAACGTTAAACACGTTTTAACGCACATATATATCTTATGATTTCTTTAGCGTGTTACCTATACCATTATTATATTATTATAGGAAAACAGATTAAAAAATGGAGAAGAATGTAAAACAAAATATTTTTTTCATGGACATTTTAATGATATTGTGTGGATTACTTAAACATAGTCTTTTTGGCAATAAACAGGCAATTTATCACTATAGTTAACATTAATATTTACAAATCTGTTTCTTAACTTTGTGACATCTGTTCAACCATAACATTACCATTGTAAAATTCTCAAAAGTCTTTTTCTGAAGTCCAAATTTACTTCTGACCCATTATGATCGTAGTAGGTTGGTTGCAGATGGCTTGAGATATTGTCAAATATATGCTATTCTGATCATTATACTAAAGGTTCACAGAGATTTCTTCAAATCTGCAATATCGTGAGTTCATAAAACTAAAAATAGATCTACCATACCTTTGTCAGTTTGAAATCGTCTTAGCCTCAATGCTAAATACGCTGTACAAGTTGCCAATGCAAATATAATAACGGTAAGAACAACAGCAACAGTAATTGTTGTTTCATTATTTCCGTCTACCTTTGCATTACATTCTGGCACTGAAAATTTAACAATTATAATACTGCATTATTTCAACCTAAATATTTCAAAACTGCAACTTGGATTTATTACATTTTCTATATTTAGACTAAGCCAATATCATGATATTATAATGATAATGCAAACCAAATCCACTAACATATGTTTACGTACGCATTCCCTAAATACTAAACATGTGTTAAGGACAACGTCTTACTAAGTTATTAATATCATTGGTGACTTTCTTAAGTGATTCCTTGTGTCATGAAATATAGCGCTACAAGACCATAAACAGAAAAGAAGACTCTGCGTTTGTGCTAAAAGTACATGTAGAAACACAGACAAGCTATTAAAATGCATTTCATTTGTTGCCGTAATGTCTATCACAATCGTTTGGGTCGAAAACAATCTTTACGAGTGATAACTGTTATCTGTGATGACTATAACATAATACATAATATAAATAACTATAATATGTAAGGGTTGTGAAGTAATTACAATTAAATTTAAATTAATCTATTAGCATGCCATAGTATAACAGCTATAATAATGGGACAATTCAATTAAAATCATTGAAAAATTCCTTCATAAGTGACCCCTCTCCAAACCGCAGGAGGTCAGATCCCTAAACTGTATTATAACCCTATATCATATAAATGTGATTTAGACTGGACATTAAGTCCACTAATTAGATGTAATAAATTTTAATGTTGAAATTATATACTTATGGCTTATATCCTGTTGCTTGTTTTTTTTCCAAAAAATTAGTTTGTTATGCAACATTATTTTTCATCATACTAAAGTTTTAACTTTTAATATGCTTTTATATTTTGCAATGATATTTCAGTCATATTTAGCAATGTTTAATGCATCGATTACACTTTTACAGAAGACTGATTCTCACTCAGGAGAAGTAAACTTTTTTTCAAAATTAAATGTTTTGTTGAAGAAAGATACAAAATAAAATGCAGATTTTCTTTCATGTTTTTATTCTTACCAAACCATTAACCTACGCTACTTTTTTGAATGAAGTAAAGTATGCCTCTATGACTAAATTTGATAACTTGTTCGTGGAAGAGAAATATTGTATAATTTGCTCAGACTGTACTAAAAGTAACTTATTTCATCATAGCAAACGAAAATGATGTATCTAAATAATCATATCAAACGCCATCACCTTGGTTTTTCTTTGTAGCAAATGGGCCAAACGAACTTGATATAGTACACAGTAAGGTCCCCGTCCGTCGTGTACAAACATAGGCTGCTACTCTGAAATGGTTCAAGATGTATTTAAATATCATTTAATATAACCCGAAAAAATGCTGTTGCTTTTGTTGTTACTTGATTAATTGTTCATTCTCATCAAAATATATTAAGCAAATTGTAAAGGATCACATAATTTAATATATGTCACGTATTTATCTTACAAACAGCCTGTTGGCCCCGTGCTTATAAAAATTTCTTGAGCACGATCTCATGCTCAGAACGAAATCATGCTTAAGTGATATGACAATAATATAACACTAATCAGAAGGTCTTTTTTGAGCTTATGTAGCTTTATATTAAACGCGACTTGATAAATGAATATAACTTGACTTTACTTGATTTTACTTGGGCACGATTTCGTACTGAGCACGAGATTGTACTCAAAAACTTTTAAACACGGGGTTTGTGGTCTCCTACCAGTAAAAATGTGTTACTTTACGAAGTGTTTCATTAAATCCATTGGATAAACATACATTCATTTACATCCCCGACAAAATGTTCATTACAAAGTTGACTGTTTTACGTCTATGATAATTAATTGTTATGCATAAGAAAATTTGTCAACTCTTTGCAACCTGGACCTGAATGTCAAATATAAGTGACTGATACCAATTCCTAAAAGGTCCTTTGTAACAAAATCACTGTTCGAGTCGTGATTCATTGAAAATGATGTATGTACGTTGTTGCGTCATAAATGACTTACTTGAAAAAGAACTTCTCTGGCAGGGGGCCATTACAGAAGTTATCTTGAATTGTTGATGTACTACATTCATCATCCTTACCAATCGCATACTCTCCATCAACAATTCCTGTAAAATGTTTGCGTCAAATTTTGAGGATGTTTTGAAAATCTTTATTATTTGACTTCAGATCAAAAAATAAATTTCTTAACGGAAACAAGTTGCCGAACTCTCAACATAACGTCTTACATAATTATTTGATTAAAAAGCTCGAGTTATATACAGCAAATGTTTCAACAAGAACATTGTCGACTAAAGAAAATACAACTTGACATACGTCAGGTTTTACCTGAAATTATTATCTTATATGCTTTAACGAAATCATACATAAGAGTTGTCTTCCAGGTTATAAGTTCTCCAAGCCCAATAGCTTTTTTATCTGAAAATCATATAGCAATACTCGCAAATTTAAAATGCCTATGTCATACTGACTTACATGCAAGGAAATAGTAATTACCATGATAAGATTTCGAATTTCTAGTCGACTTCTAAAATTTTGAAATTTACCATACATGACATGTATGTAGTAGTAACTTTGATTCCATTTTAGATTGTCGTATAATAATCAAAACGAAATGTGTTAAATTAGTATTTCAGATTGTTTTATCTTGATTATTCATTTTCTACGTAGACTTTATCTGCCAATGTTTTTATTCTACTGAAAGATTTAATTTTTGCATAAGCCTTTTCAACATAAAAAATATATACATACCTCGAAGTTGATGGTGACCGTATGTTTCTGTTCATCACGTCTGAAATAAGATATTTTACGTTCGAAAGTGTTCAGTTGAGTCGTTTATCATAAAACGAAAGTTACAAAAGAAACTTGCACAAACTGCAGTCTGACTTTTCTTGTTTTTACACGTTATATATATTGTTACAAACGTTAAACACGTTTTAACGCACATATATATCTTATGATTTCTTTAGCGTGTTACCTATACCATTATTATATTATTATAGGAAAACAGATTAAAAAATGGAGAAGAATGTAAAACAAAATATTTTTTTCATGGACATTTTAATGATATTGTGTGGATTACTTAAACATAGTCTTTTTGGCAATAAACAGGCAATTTATCACTATAGTTAACATTAATATTTACAAATCTGTTTCTTAACTTTGTGACATCTGTTCAACCATAACATTACCATTGTAAAATTCTCAAAAGTCTTTTTCTGAAGTCCAAATTTACTTCTGACCCATTATGATCGTAGTAGGTTGGTTGCAGATGGCTTGAGATATTGTCAAATATATGCTTTTCTGATCATTATGCCTGATCTCGTTAACCAAAGGTTCACAGAGATTTCTTCAAATCTGCAATATCGTGAGTTCATAAAACTAAAAATAGATCTACCATACCTTTGTCAGTTTGAAATCGTCTTAGTCTCAATGCTAAATACGCTGTACAAGTTGCCAATGCAAATATAATAACGGTAAGAACAACAGCAACAGTAATTGTTGTTTCATTATTTCCGTCTACCTTTGCATCACATTCTGGCACTGAAAATTTAACAATTATAATACTGCATTATTTCAACCTAAATATTTCAAAACTGCAACTTGGATTTATTACATTTTCTATATTTAGACTAAGCCAATATCATGATATTATAATGATAATGCAAATCAAATCCACTAACATATGTTTACGTACGCATTCCCTAAATACTAAACATGTGTTAAGGACAACGTCTTACTAACTTATATTAATATCATTGGTGACTTTCTTAAGTGATTCCTTGTGTCATGAAATATAGCGCTACAAGACCATAAACAGAAAAGAAGACTCTGCGTTTGTGCTAAAAGTACATGTAGAAACACAGACAAGCTATTAAAATGCATTTCATTTGTTGCCGTAATGCCTATCACAATCGTTTGGGTCGAAAACAATCTTTACGAGTGATAACTGTTATCTGTGATGACTATAACATAATACATAATATAAATAACTATAATATGTAAGGGTTGTGAAGTAATTACAATTAAATTAAAATTAATCTATTAGCATGCCATAGTATAACAGTTATAATAATGGGACAATTCAATTAAAATCATTGAAAAATTCCTTCATAAGTGACCCCTCTCCAAACCGCAGGAGGTCAGATCCCTAAACTGTATTATAACCCTATATCATATAAATGTGATTTAGACTGGACATTAAGTCCACTAATTAGATGTAATAAATTTTAATGTTGAAATTATATACTTATGGCTTATATCCTGTTGCTTGTTTTTTTCCAAAAAATTAGTTTGTTATGCAACATTATTTTTCATCATACTAAAGTTTTAACTTTTAATATGCTTTTATATTTTGCAATGATATTTCAGTCATATTTAGCAATGTTTAATGCATCGATTACACTTTTACAGAAGACTGATTCTCACTCAGGAGAAGTAAACTTTTTTTCAAAATTAAATGTTTTGTTGAAGAAAGATACAAAATAAAATGCAGATTTT
The DNA here is from genome assembly GCA_022818135.1 of Saxidomus purpurata. NCBI lineage: Eukaryota > Metazoa > Mollusca > Bivalvia > Venerida > Veneridae > Saxidomus > Saxidomus purpurata. The sequence continues at coordinate 8,542,905 of JAFMSR010000016.1, forward strand.
CTTTCATGTTTTTATTCTTACCAAACCATTAACCTACGCTACTTTTTTGAATGAAGTAAAGTATGCCTCTATGACTAAATTTGATAACTTGTTCGTGGAAGAGAAATATTGTATAATTTGCTCAGACTGTACTAAAAGTAACTTATTCCATCATAGCAAACGAAAATGATGTATCTAAATAATCATATCAAACGCCATCACCTTGGTTTTTCTTTGTAGCAAATGGGCCAAACGAACTTGATATAGTACACAGTAAGGTCCCCGTCCGTCGTGTACAAACATAGGCTGCTACTCTGAAATGGTTCAGGATGTATTTAAACGTCAATTAATATAACCCGAAAAAATGCTGTTGCTTTTTTTGTTACTTGATTAATTGTTCATTCTCATCAAAATATATTAAGCAAATTGTAAAGGATCACATGATTTAATATATGTCACGTATTTATCTTACAAACAGCCTGTTGGCCCCGTGCTTATAAAAAATTCTTGAGCACGATCTCATTCTCAGTACGAAATCATACTTAAGTGATATGGCAATAATATAACACTAATCAGAAGGTCTTTTTTTGAGCTTATGTAGCTTTATATTAAACGCGACTTGATAAATGAATATAACTTGACTTTACTTGATTTTACTTGGGCACGATTTCGTACTGAGCACGAGATTGTACTCAAAAACTTTTAAACACGGGGTCTGTGGTCTCCTACCAGTAAAAATGTGTTACTTTACGAAGTGTTTCATTAAATCCATTGGATAAACATACATTCATTTACATCCCCGACAAAATGTTCATTACAAAGTTGACTGTTTTACGTCTATGATAATTAATTGTTATGCATAAGAAAATTTGTCAGCTCTTTGCAACCTGGACCTGAATGTCAAATATAAGTGACAGATACCAATTCCTAAAAGGTCCTTTGTAACAAAATCACTGTTCGAGTCGTGATTCATTGAAAATGATGTATGTACGTTGTTGCGTCATAAATGACTTACTTGAAAAAGAACTTCTCTGGCAGGGGGCCATTACAGAAGTTATCTTGAATTGTTGATGTACTACATTCATCATCCTTACCAATCGCATACTCTCCATCAACAATTCCTGTAAAATGTTTGCGTCAAATTTTGAGGATGTTTTGAAAATCTTTAGTATTTGACTTCCGATCAAAAAATAAATTTCTTAACGGAAACAAGTTGCCGAACTCTCAACATAACGTCTTACATAATTATTTGATTAAACAGCTCGAGTTATATACAGCAAATGTTTCAACAAGAACATTGTCGACTAAAGAAAATACAACTTGACATACGTCAGGTTTTACCTGAAATTATTATCTTATATTCTTTAACGAAGTCATACATAAGAGCTGTCTTCCAGGTTATAAGTTCTCCAAGTCCAATATCTTTTGTATCTGAAAATCATATAGCAATACTTGCAAACTTAAAATGCCTATGTCATACTGACTTACATGCAAGGAAATAGTCATTACCCTGATAAGATTTCGAATTTCTTCTAATTAAATAAAATTGAAATATACCATACATGACTTCTTAAGCGTATCATGGTCTTTAACTTAAAGACTTAAAGACTTTAAGATTATTATTGCATCAAAGCTCAATTTAATGTAATGTTTCTCCAAGTACTAGTGAACGACGTCAATACTACAAAAATACTCCTTACCGTTAAAGAACTGACATTGTTCTGGTAAAATAATAAGACCCTTTTCCTGTATACTTCCCTGCTGAGATTTCTGGAAGAACGCACTTGGCAACGCGAGTGTAACAGAGCTTGTTGTTGAGTCTATTGCTTCCACTAATTCTAAATCTGCTTCCGCCCAGTCGGGAGGAGCTAAAATACAAAATTCGCATATCAACATGCAGTGTGTCAGATTTCAAAGTAGGGAATAGCTTGTATATACATGAATTGTCAAAAACAAGATATGTGTCAGACATTACAAGACTGGAAAAGTTGGCATTAATACGAAATATTTCAGTCAGGTGTGGATAGATACAATGTTTTCTAGAACACGCTATACAAACCATAAGTTTAGAACTATATAAATGTAGAATGTAGGCAGATTAAAGTCCCATGAACAATTTGGAAAGAACAACTTTATTACCAAGAATGGCTCTTTCCACTAATATTGGCCGAAAGTACATGAAAAAATGTCACTTAGTATCAAGTATCAGAAAGATATGGCAAATTAATAAGAATACTATATCAACCATACTGGTATATGCAAGCACCAGATCACAGTTCTGTCATTAGTCTATCACTGTTAATTTATTTATTCAATACGTAAGGCTTAAGTCACCATGGTCATTTCACAAGTAAATATTTACATGAGAAAGAATTTACTCGGCAATCTACCGTAGAAAATATCATCTTAAGAAAACATGACACTCGTCCAAATAGTAAATTTTGCATATTTTCGTTACTTTCTAATTTACAAATGTATTTGAGAAGTCTTTAAATAGAGCTGCAAATATGGTGACACGTTTCATACATCTAAAGCACTTCGAATGCTACAATTGAAAATTGAGTTGGACAATTTGAAAATCGTGATAAGATACCGCAAACGCCTTGGATAACTGTAAATGTGGTCCTCTGTCCTGTGTTACTATCCTCGCTCACGGCATATATCTATATAAAAATACAAAAACAAAACCGACAAGGGTTTATTTCTCAAACAATAGCATAGCGAGTACGGGAAAGTTTTTGAAAGGTAATGCAAAACGGTTATGCTACTGTCACTATTACGCAGGTAAAGGTAATACATGGCTTACATTTGGGTAAAAATGGGGTTTTACGTCGTCTTCATGTAGGCACAGGATAACACGAATATACGTAGTCGGCGCCGCCTTGAAAGAGAAGCTTATCTTGTTCGTCAGTAAAGCTGACGTGGTTTAGGCAAGGGATGCACATAAAATCTTTCTCTGTCTGGGCATCATCGATGTTTTCTCTATTTTGTTACATGTTCACATTATTAAATGCATTTTTCAAATTGAATTTGATACAATGTATTTCGTGGAAAATTTTCCAATCTTGTTACGTAATTATTTTTCATTTCATTTGACATGGCTCGCAAGAAAGCACATGCTACTAATAAGAATATCATAAAGTTTATTTAGTTTATACTAATTTTTTTTTTTTAGCTCGATTGTGAAGAAAACTTTGAGCTTATCGAGTCAATCTCGAGTCCGCTTCCTGGAAAAACCAGTACTGGTGTCATATGAGGAGGTACGGTCGTGACTTTGGTAGGGCTCGAACCCGCAACGTCCGGGATGAGCGGCAGACACCTAAACCTCTACAGCACCGCTCCCCTTAATATCATAAAGATATTTGTACTAACCGCCCACTCATGTGATTTTTCAGGATCCATACCAATAATGCTTTGTGCAAACTTTCTATTCATAACAGAATAAGGATCTGGATTGGATACATTATATATGTAGTAGAGTGAGCCTTGCACATGAAATCTGTACTGCGTAATGAGTGAGTTTCTATCCAGAAGTGCTGGTTCTTCCCAATTATTTAGAACTTTGGTTGCATCGCAGCTGCCTATCTGGTTATACAATGTATATGTTAATCCAGAGACTTCTCCAGGCTCTGAAATAAAAACGACAGGTCCTTACCTATGTGACGGTGTTTATTTTCGGAAAGACTTCTGTTTGGCAATAATTAAAACATGTAATAATAAACATTTAATTAATTGTATTTACAAAGATCCATGTATAAATGTACATAAATGTCTGAGTACAGGTTATCTTGGTTAGCAACACTACACGCCGCCCTTTGGAGGCAAAAATGATGATAATTTCAGTAGTGACAAGCTGTTTGATTTGCACATCACATACTTGACTGTGAAATCAATTGTTTACTAAAGTTGAACGTGTATTTGTCAGAGGCTGCTACACAACAACGCTGGATAAGTCACTATACATACACAAATGATTGAAAAAATACAATAACTAGACATACAAGGTCTGCAGACCGGCCATGTAATTGCAATATAGGTAAGTGTATTGGTCAATATTAACTAAACTCTGACAGAAAAAATGCTGAAAAAAAAACAACTGGTCAATGACTAAATTCAGTTTACCTGTTGTCCAAGTTTTGATACTGTCAGACATTGTTGGAAAGCTGGTACCAGCCTCAGTTGAGGCTTTAACAGTAAAACTGTAGACCCAGTACTCCTCTAGGCCGGATACAACACAACTGGACGTACTGTAGCCTACAACAAAACAGTTAATTGATATACCTAACAGACGCAATGTTTCTGTTCTTTTTGCTAATAGTTTCTTATTGTTAAAAAGTATTGTCAACCTTAATACAGGTGCACTTTTAAACGTCCTATGCTTCATTCCATGAAAGACTTGTACTTATTCAGTCGAGACAGTATTAGTTCGTTCTTATAAACTGATAGTTTAAGTGATATAAAGACACTGAGTAAAGACACTGTGCTAATTAATATATGTGATGTATTTAAACATGCTGATCAAGTACATGAATTCATTTCTTGTATTTACCGTTTTGGTGTTGAACTTAGACGAGTATAAAAAGATCCATCTTTTACCTATTACATTTACCAAAATTCTTAAGTGGTATCTATTTTTTAAGATTTCAAGTATAACCTCTAACTTGCCTAAATTTAAAAACATTATTGAATGTGTGTTCCTGTATATGTGCTACACAATATCATACAGAGGCATTTTATTGGTACACAAAACATTTTGGTTGCATCCAATGTTTAAAGAGTATATGTAAATGACTACAAACCTTCAACAGAGCATGACTGTTGTGAGCTATGACTGTCCACCATGTTGTTTGTCATTACTGTATAGTTAACAGGACCACTGCTGGTATTGTCCATGATACATTTACTGTAGTGGCGGTAATCACGTCAACCGTTACATCCATCACAGGGTCTGGTACTGTATAATCGAAATATATACATGTAATTTGTATACTATGCACTTTCTTTTGCATTGTAAATAATATTAAAACAACATACCTAAGACAAGACAACGCTTGTTTACAAATATTAAGAAAAACAGGAAATGCTAATAAATCTATGCTTTTAGGAAATGATTATACCCAAGGTAGCTGTCGGTACCATTCATGTTGTAGCGGATGATAAAGGCTCAAACGATGGGTATGACGTTTAATATATTTTAAGTCCTTAAAGTGACATTATGCGCATCTTACTGCACATAGTGTATTTTTGGTGACAGTTTTATAAAAGCAATTTTTGATTGCTGTTCATTTAAGTATGTTAGATTAATGATTATGCCGCATTAGTATTTGAAGTTGGTGCTTTAGATATAAAAACATCGGACTGATAAAATGATAGTTGATTGTGTCGTTGTTGATGTTGGTAGAGATTTCGGCAGTGGAAGGGAAGCAACTCCTGCATGCAGTTGTTCTTTTCTTAAATTGACTCTCCCAGTCAAATAAGAAAATCAATATTTGGAAAGTTATTATTTCATACTGGTAGCGTGAAGAGTTTGGTGTATTGGGTTAAAAGCTATTATTTCCTCTACGCTTTTGTACACACACCATATTTAGCTGGATTTTTATTTGAAAAAAAATGCGCATAATGTCACTTTAATGGAACAAATTAAACACTGACCAGTATCTGTTTTAGCAGTTACTTTAAGTCTGCAAAAACTGATCTTATTGTCATCGATTCTTAACAATCAACCCAACGTTTTACAGCAAAGGCCTTATGATATAGAAAGAAGACTTAAGCATAGCTCTAATAATACATACTGTTATATCATGGAAATTGTTATATCCTGCATATCATTCATGTTGCATTTTGGTCCTGCTTCTGCAGCAACCGTTTACTGTTGAGAATTCACGTTCTTTTTCATTATGTTCCGTTTTTTAAAATCCATTTTAAAATCAAATTCATGTTAAGACTCCATAGGTTAGGCTTCATCGTCATAACTGCTGATCAAGACTTACACAAGTTGCAAAGATAAAGGAAAACTTTCACAGTTCTTTACACTATACTTGATCCTTAAAGTTACTCACTTGATATACTTGTCTGCGTTGTTTTACTGTCTACATCACCTGATCCAGCAGATGTAAATGCTTTGACCTGTATCTTATACTCTGTATGGGGCATTAAATGAGTTATTGTGTATTCCATATAAACTTGATTGACTGTAATATTACTCGAATCTGATATGTTATTGTAGCATGTTGCTACTGGCTACAAAGAATAAAGAATGCAATGATAAGCAAACATTGAAGACCCATAATCACTTAGAATTTACTATTGCATAAAATAATGAATTTACTCTTACAGTGATATTACTGCGTCCTGCCTACTTTAAAACAATGTTAACGTCTGTCATTACTTAGCATTATTTTACGTCGCTTCGTTTCGAAAGCGTTAAATGCGTAACTGAAGAAAATGCGACACTCTGTCCATAACATGTACTTCCGATTAATGTTAGGATCACTTTTTGTTTCACAAAAATCAGTCTCCAAGGTAACAAATACACACAAAATAGTTACAAATGGAATATATTTACGCCCAACATACCTAAAAACAGCTAATATTCTAAAATGAAAAATATGGTGAAAATTTGGTACCTAAAAATTGTTCATGGAAAAATGTATGAACACTATGTTTAAATGGTATAAGGCCCATGCGAAGAAACCCGGTAAGCTTCCGCGAGCCCACTGATGTGATCAGGCTACTACGGTGACGGTTAAGTGACATGTGATACATTATTTTTATTTCGTAATTACGAAATACATTTCGTAAAAACGAAATAAGATTTCGTAAAAACGAAATAATATTTCTTTAAACGAAATAAGATTTCGTAAAAACGAAATAACATTTCGTAAAAACGAAATAAATATATTTCGTATAAATGAAATCTTATTTCGTAAAAACAAAATCTTATTTCGTAAAAACGAAATATTATTTCGTAAAAACGAAATCCTGTTTCGTAATTACAAAATAATATTTGGTTTTGTCTTTACGTAATTACAAAATAACATATCGTCTTTACGAAATAAGATTTCGTTTTTACGAAATAAAAAAAATGTATCACATGTCACTTCACGGGCACCGTAGGCTACCGTAAATTGACATCTTTTTTTTGTTTTCTAATAAATCTGCCTCCTTGTTCAAGTGATTTTGTAGTGAGCACTTGCTCTACTATATCTTACCAAGGCATAGCTAACTGGAGTTTTCAAGTAATCTGAACAATTTTGCTGATCAGTAAGCCTCGTCCAATCAATTTGGTACATAATGATATCTCCATTTGGTTGTGAAGGTCGTTTCCAAGTTAGTTTGATTAACGTACCATCATTCGGTGTTGCTTTCAATCCGCTAACCTTTCCTGGGACTAAAACATACATATAAATGATGTAAGAAATATGAGTTATCATTAAAGTTGTATTGCCCTACTTAAAAACGATCTTTCAGACATTTTTCGATTCTATTTTGCCTTGAATCCTCAATTTTCAATCACAGATCAAGCAGATGAAATTAGTCCAGAATGAAAAAGCTACAAATTATCACACCAGTTCAATGAATTAAACAAACAGTAGATATTAATAATTCTTAAGATCTGAAGTGATTCATTGAAATGTAGACCAATATTCGTGGTTAAATGTTTAAGTGTGCTTAAAAAAACGAAAGGGTGGAGATGGACCCATGTCGTTTATCGAAACTCTACTGCAACAACTGGACATCTTCAAGCCCGTTTGTTTGTCATAATATGAAAGACGGCGTCCATTTTAAGTCTGATTGTTAACAGTCTGGTGAAAAAAAAATTATTTCTCCAAAATGGTAAACTTAAACATAAAATATGAAAGTAATGGCTAGAATCTACAAACCACTAACTAAAAATCTTCATAGAAATTGAAGAAAAGCTGTTGAAAAAGTTGGTGAGCTTTGTTTTACGGCACCGCTACCCTATTTGTTTTACATTGGATTTTCAAAAGCGTTTGCAACGCTTTATAATTTAGTAGCGTATAATTTCAAAAATGAAGAAATACTCAAAGGGACCGTTTGTTGATGATTCGTTCAAAAATATGTTAATTTTAGACTGTTCGAAGAACCTTGTTTTTTTCCCATCAAAATATGAGAGCGAACGGCTTTAACACACAGTATTAAGGCCCTTAAGCAAATCAAAATTGACATATTTTCTCATATAACTCTATGAGATATAAAATATATAAACTATCAAACACAACATTCAGCAACAGAGCAATGAGTAGACTTATACGTGCTTGTTTGTTTGTAATTGTGCTTATTAGGTCCACCATCCTCTAAAGAGGCTATAATCGGTACGACCCGTTATACGTGCCTATACATAATTCGTTCAAATATCTAAAGACCTTTAACAGTGGACATAAGGGGTATCCTTACCCAGAATTCTGCTGCTTGGAACAGAATTGTTGTATTAACTTTTAAGCAGTACCATCCAATAAACATCTATTTAAAATTAATCAAATTGACTTAATGCGTTTTGATGAGATGTCTTTTGAAGCAAATTGTTGACGATTGAAGCTACATGTCTGACGGACTAATTATAATAACTCACCATGAGCACTTTGTGCTCAACAGGAAAGTCACATTTAGGTATATTGACATTAAATATTACCAGATTCCTGTGTGCGCTGCTCAATACTTATACTGCTGCTGATAAACATGTCATTTATTGTGTAGACATCAAACTTGAAAAACGTTCCTTTAAAACAAAATAAAACATAAAAACCCATGTGGTTTTAGCACAAACTTGCACGTGGATTTATCACAAACGTGCGGTTACATGATATGTATATTTGAAAATCTTGTTTAACTAGTAAATTATTCTAAGCAGCAGTATCAAATGGCGCGGACGGGTGCCAGAGAAGAGGAATAAATCATATAAATTTAACAAATATCTAATAAACATGTTCATTTAGTAAATGTACAAGAGACAGGATGAAAACTGTTATTGTACAGATAAATTCAGAGAAACCAAGTCCCAATTGTTACAGTTCCTTGATTAGTTTAATGCAAAATTCTTTACCAAGAACGATTTGCACCAAAGAACTTGAGGGTTATGTGCACTTTGCTACCTTTGCTTTCATGCTTTTAGTTTGCGACATTCAACTGTGGTTTAATTGAAGGCACGGTCGACTATATCAAAAGGTTTAGTCTTAAGCTTAAAGGAAGTTTAGTACAATTTGTTTACATTCTGAAACCCAAACCTTTCGTTTTTTATGCATATTATTTTGCTTCATCTGCTTTTCTTCCTGTACGCTCGCACATGTTTCACAGTCCATTTAAAATAATATTAATTAAACAGACTGATATAAGGTAAACATTTTGTCCCCTCTGGTAAAAATGGTGAAGCATTTTATAATTATATACATGTACGTGTATATACATACATACCATTTCTGCTTTCAGTTATAGCATTTTCAAATATTTTACTCATAGCATTATGTGATGTTACCTGCAGAAAGGCCACTTCTCGTATAGCTGGTGTAAGTAGCATCTGTTGTGTTTTCACACTCCATAATTTCATATATTTCATCATCATATCGTCTGTACATTACACATACTTTGTGTCCCTGTATCTTACCATTTGGTTGGTTAGTAACTTTCCATTTAATTGTGATAGTGTCATTTTTATACATTACAACTGTGGGATATTTAGGTGGTCCAGGAACTGCAAACATTTGGTTACAGCATTTAAGTTTGTATAAGCGACAGACACGTGTTACTTTTCAAAGTTTGAAGCAATGTATGTTGTCTCAATTTTTAATTTCTAATCATATTGATATTCTTAAAATATTTGTGTTCATTGTTATTTTTTGTTTGTAGGGGTCAAGGTTAAGGCCATTTTTAAAATAATTATTTATTCTCAATTTTAGCGACCACCTTGTAAGCCCCTTAGATTCCATGGCAACAACATATCTAAGCCTAACAGTGATGAAATGAAAATACTTTACACGGTATACAATTTCTGTCTACATGTATATAATTATTAGATATATGTATTAAGCATGCAACCAAAACAAAATGTATGTGAACGTTGTCAATTTTTATATATTTTAGCTTGAATTTGACATTAACCTCTACATATAAAATAGAATCGATAAACAATTTATGTTGACTAGGAATGCTATAAAGAAAAGCATCTTGTCGAATGTCCAATTTTCACAAAATTTGACGTCTGCTTTGTATAAACAAGACATCGTTGGAAAGCTGAATGTCTTTTGTTTTGAAATATACTTGGTTCATGAGACTGTCTTATTTCTAAACAAACCTTTTGGCTGTAGTAATAATATCTCGGTGTCTGTCTGCTAAATAATAATTCAGAAAGTTGTCGTCTTTTAACTCACCATGTTCTACTTTCTTGTTTTTAAGCTAGAACAACAAAATTTTAAATATATGGGTAGTTTTGCATGCAGATTTAAACTTTGTCCCTGATTGACATTGACCTACTGACCTACGTTTTATCTTTAAACTTCATTAAATTAATAAATGAAAATTGGACCAGGTATACAGTTTAGCATGTATATTTTAACTTCGAAATTGGCTGAGCTTGACCTACTAACATACTTACCTTTTTTTAAGCTACACAATAAAACTTGAAGCATTATTTACAATTTTGAGTGATGATTTCAACTTTGACCAATCGTAAATCTTGAACTTGAGATTTTGCCTAGGTTTTGGTTTTCAAGCTAGACATCAGGAATTTAGACTGTTTGAGCAGGTTTGCAAACTTATTTTGGACATTATTATGGATGACTTTGATTATGACATTTTTACCTACTTTCTTGTTTTATAGTGCAATGACATTCAGGTAAGCTATATACGGCCACGATCGCCTTTTTGTTTATAATGTCATATTCAATGGACAACGATATTGCCATAAAAACTAATTAATTAAACTGAACACACATCTTACAACTACAATATGGATTTCGAGAACTGGCAATTCCGTTCCGATGTATTATTTTTCTGTTATTTAATGTATAATAATGAGTCATGTATGACAACACATTACTTGATTACAAGCAAATTGTCTGTACACATGTTACATTTAACTTATAAAGTACATAATTGAGACATATTTTAAAATTTAGATCAGCTCCTTATTGGAAACAAAGAGGATTGGAAAACGAATACTATTGCAGCACTGGTATTGTATATCATATTCAATGGGAAATGATATTACTATGCAAACTTAATAATTAAATGGAACACAAAACGTACAAATACAATTTGGACTTTAATAATTGGCCATTCCGCTTCGAAAGGCAAACGCCCTATCCACTGCGCTTTCGATGCCCACAAAATTTATTCATTGATATTGTTCTTTCATTGATTACCATTTACAAAAATCAGAAAGTCGTTACATATTTTGTAGATAATATTTTAGTGTGTTATATATACCTTCAGTGAGAGTCCTAAATGTATCTTCTTTCCCTTGACTGGCTCTACCGTAACTGTTGGCAGTAATAAGAACATTGTAGTGTGTTCCAGCTGTCAGTCCTACTACAGCAATCTGTGCTTGTTCATTGACAGTGCTGTGATTCTTCATCACCTCTGAAGTGTCAGACTGTGTCACTTCCAAAGTGTAAAAGTCTACCCTTCCATAGGATCTAGTCCATACCAGAGTGACATGTGAAGTAGCAAAACTGGAGGAATTCATGTCTAATGGTCCTGGGATATCAGGAACTGAAACATAGATATTTTCAAACTGTTAATTATAACAATACGTGGTGACAGGAACACATCCTAACTTGTAAGTGTCTATAGTATTTACATTTAGTATGGAATATGACATTTCAGGACGATTTAAGTTTAGGTTTTAATGCTTTTGACAAGACACTGCATATTTAAATCAATTAGAACATGATAACTGGTCAAAGACAAATAAATACAGCTTTGATTTTATAATTTAGATCAACGTCTTATAAAAAAAGTGTTTCACGGTACAATACGATAAAGAACTATAAATGTATAGATATGTTTGATAGACACTGTTTAAGAATAAACCATTATACGAAACTTGGTTCCTAGAAGTTAAACAAGAGCTGTCAGTAGGACAGCGCGCTCGACTTTTTAAGTGCTTGCCAATAAAACAAAACTTTGACAGTTAAAGGCAAAACAAGGATCGGTATAAACAAGGGCCAAAAGTAGCAAGATTTTAAGTCGAGAGTTATCATAGTTAAATGTTTGATGTCCCTGAATACTACAGAAAAGTTGTAGATTAATACTTCAATGGTTTGATATATGTGCATGACAGTGCCATTTGCACACAAGACTTTTACTAGGAATTTCTAAGTACAAATCAAGAAATATTTTCACAGAGTTATCTTCTCTTGCTTACAGATAGGTGTCATGATGGTACATAAGTACTCTAACTTTCAAAGTAATATCTCAAATTGTTAAGTCGACAAGTGGACAAGAATGAAAATTTTAACTGAGTTTCTTAGTCGAAAAGGGCCATAATTCAAATAAAATCCTTGACAGAGTTACCTTATCCAGCCTATGTTTGTGGATCATGATGGTAAACAAGTATTCCAACTTTCAAAGTAATATCTCAAACAGTTCAGTCAAATAGTGGACTGGTACGAAAAACTTAACCGAAATTCCAAGTCGATACAGGGCCTTAATTTTTTTTAAATCACTGACAGGGTTACCCTCTCTTGCCTATAGACGGGGGTAATGATGCAAACAAGTATTCCAATTTTCAAAGCAATATCTCAAAGGGTCAAGTCAATAATGGAATTTACCCCTATTCAATATATTTTCTTAGTCAAAAAAGGGGCATAATTGTGACAAAAAACTTTTCAGAGTTATGTACTCTTGTCTGTAGATGAAAGTAATGGTGGTAAATAAGTATGGTAAGTTTCAAAGCAATATATGTAATGGTTTTGAAATAAAGTAGTAAAACCTTGACAGAGTTATGTACTCTTGTCTGCCGATGGAGGTTATGATGGTGAACAAGTATGGTAAGTTTCAAAGCAATACCTGTAATGGTTTTGAAATAAAGTGGGGGTGGTACGAAAAACTTAAGCAAGGTGTGACACAAATGCGGACGTGTACGATGACGTCGGCGCCGAGGCGAGTATGCTAGCTCCCTTTTTTCGAAAAGACGAGCTAAAAATGAATACAGAATGCATGGTAAATTCTCTACAAATAGGGTCATCAAAATATAATAATCTTTGTTTAAAATAGCATATATACTCGAGGTCAATGAAAACGCACCAGACAACATTCTTATCATAATTTGACGTTGATGTGAAAGTCCATTAGAAAACCTAGAGTAAAATGAAGTTAAGGCTATTCTGAAATGTAACATTTGCCAAATGATGATTTGTGGGTAATTTGATGATTATTGTGCCACCTAAGACGTCGGGGGTTAAAAATTGAAATTCACAAACTCAATATCTAGTATGCCCGCCATTAGCATCCAGGACAGCTTGGCATCTGCATCTCATACTACGAATGAGACGTTGTATGCGGTACTGGGGGATGGAATTCCACTCCTCCCGAAGTGCCTACACAAGCTGGGCCTGACGTCCACTGTGTACGTGACGTCCAAGCTGGTCCCAAAGATGCTCAATGGGACTTAAATCCTGAGAGAAGGCAGGCCAGGGCAAAACATTGATGTTCTGACTTCAGATTTCCTTGCAGTACTATTAGCGGTGTCTTGTAGTGCCAGGATATGCCAGCAAAACGTTTGTGCATAGTTTACACTATGGGACGTTTGAGTGTCCTGGATGATAATGGCGGGCATACTAGATATTGAGTTTGTGAATTTCAATTTTATACCCCGGACGTTTTAAGTGGCACAATAATCATCAAATTACCCACAAATCATCATTTGGCAAATGTTACATTTCAGAATAGCCTTAACTTCATTTTACTCCAGGTTTTCTAATGGACTTTCACATCAACGTCAAATTATGATAAGAATGTTGTCTGGTGCGTTTTCATTGTATAATAGAAAATGGACATATCACTTGAAAACATGTTATCTAAATCAAAACACACAAACACTGCAATTTGACGTACGTGTACTTTCCTTTATAACATTAAATCCTGATGATGGTTCATTGACGAACACCACATATCCTGTTACATTTACATTATATTGAAATCCGGGTGCAAGTCCGGAACAGTTTGCCATCGTATTTCTTGGATGTTCAATACACTTCAATTCCATAGACCCTCCTTCGGCCTCGACAGTATAAAATAATGGTAAGTCTTTTACATTGTCTTTTTTTGACCAAGAAATATTGAAACTAGAAGTGGTGATGCCATATGTCTTTAACGAAATAGGTACTAGGGCAGTTTCTGAAAATAAATTGGAAAACTTCGTGAAATTATGCTATCTTCGTATTGTCAACAGACAAAACATTTAAAAAACGTTTCTTATTATTGTTTTTCAAAAAAGTATAAGTGTTGCTTTTTAAATCTGATATATTGATAAAGTAGAACATCTTTATACTTCACTTTCAAATTATCTTAGTATTCAAGATGCATTTACTTGGAATACACATGGTTGTATTGAACTCGAAGTAACTAGGTTCACAGTGATATCGTCCGTCAGTGCCACACTCTGCTTTTCCTGATATTGTATTATTACACCAGTGGTCTTGATCGGTTTTGTTAGTACAGGCGACATCAAGTGCAGGTGCCTCTGTTGTTTCATTGGCTGCAGTACATCCAAACTAGATATAGTAAAAAAAAGAACATGTATCATGTTTGTATAAATGTGTTGTACTAATTTTAGATAGTTAGTGCATATCGTTTAGTAAAACTATAATTTTTTCCGTGTTATATGCATCTAATAAATGACGGTAATATTACACGATGCTTCCTAGACTTTCAGAACTGACCAGTTTTATTTACAAACAATGTGTTTAGTGTTCCCGAAAGGAAGTAGGAATTTAGTACTCTAGACGTCTGTCTGACCACTTACATTGTATACAGCTGCCGTTAAAACTACATTTTGTATGCAAAGGATTGACTTTCAAATTAAAGATTAGACAGTTAGTGTTACAAGGTTAGCCTGTCTGTTTCCCTTACTGTATGTCTGTCCGTCTGTCTGTTTCCCTTACTCTTTGACATGTGTATAGATATTGACAGCGTTAATTGTTTCATAAATTAATGTTCATATAAGAAAAACGTGTTCTACTATATATAAAGAAAACGTGTTCTACTATTGTCTTTCAGTGTCTACGTGAGATATTAATTCAGTTTATTTATACTGAAAAAGTCAGAAAATAAACCAGCGGGCCAGAAACGATAACTGATTCAGATCACTAAACCAAAGACCTCGATAAGAGAAGCGAGATATTGAAAGAGAGTGAAATGCAATTTTAAATTTTAAACTGTGTTTTGATGTCAGGAAAACTTAAAACTAGCCGCAACAAGAGGGCCAAAACTTGTCAGATAACACCTATCTGTGTCAGCAGAGATCCTCAACATCTCAAATCAGGCCTACGTGATTGGTAGGACTTAAAGATCTGATATTAGAAAATAGTTTTTATCAATTTGATAGCATCTCCGGAATAGAATGCGGCTGGGAGAGTGTTCACCAGGTGATTTTGTTTTGGATCCCATTTTTAACATTGACCAAGAGTTTATCAAGAACAAAATTCTGACCTATTCGATTGTGTTAGTATCTGTTCAAAATATCCTGGTGACTTAACCTTAAAATTATGTGATCCGGTTTCGAACCTAACATACAGTCCACTAAGAATAACTTTCTAAAGAAATTTATGATTTCTAGGTGAAAAAGGTGTTCTTTTTTAATTCAATTTGTCCCATTTTGTACTTGACTTAGATTTCACCACAGCAGACATCCATGGCGATTGTTTACGTGACCTTTGTTGTTTTCACAATATAATTATGAATAACCGACATCGGGCGGTCAGAACTAACATAAAGAGCTTCGTAGAATTGCCCCACCCCCCCGCCGCAATCCCACCACTACCGCGCCTTGCATTTTGAAAAAAAATAAAACCACTAAATATTTTCAAAAACATCATTATTACTTGTCCCCTTTTTGAGACTGCGTTTACGCAATGACGTTAACTTAATTAATAGAAAAGTGAGAACGTATGTCTGTTATTTACCATAACGAGAAGCAGTTGAAACATCAAAAAATGTTGCGTGGCATCTCCTCTGTTTTGCTTGTAGGCCATCGTATCGACGTTTCCACTTCATGCACGGGAATACGTGATGATTGTAAAGAAATTAATCAGGGCGACTGAAATATATATATAACACTGTACAAATAACACCTGCATAAAAATAATCAAATCGAACAAGCCGTGATTATGATTAAAATACGCTACAAATTGCACGTAATAGCTTATAACAAGCAGAGGATTTAATAACTAATCCAGCGAAATATTTCCATGCAAAATAAAATGCTAGAAAATTATATGCTGCTGTACAAATAAAAATACGTTCAATATTTCCAAACATTCCTTCTTTAAAATGCACAGATATAATAATTTTAACCAACACAATTATTACTTACGACGAAACATAAAACGAGCGTTCGTTTTACAACAGTTTAAATACTAACTACATTTAAGTTTCAGCGTTTTCAGCGGGAAGTTCCATCGTAAAATTTATTATCAAAAATTTAGTTTCATCCTTCGCTTTTGGCATATACATAGACATGTCTATTGGCATGTTTTGCTTTACAGCAGGCAAATAACTTTTTATTGCCACTCTGCTAGTCATTGTGATGCAATAAAAAATCAGTTAACTGGGTCAAGTTTCAGCATACACTTCTTACGTTCAAGTGTAAGCACATAAATGCCGTTAGCGATCCATCGATTGTTTATTCTGTCTTAACGCCTTGTTTCGAAAGTTTTTTAGTTCGATCACAATCGAGGTTTATTGTTAAAATGACATTGTTATCTGTAATTTATGCCGAATGATCAGTTGATTGGTGATGATTTATCAACACTTATTCGGACGGATGGTTGATAAACAATGTCAGCAAATTGGCTTTTCATGTCAACAAAAAGTACCTGGCCCTCATAAATATTCAGCATGTAAGCGTACCGAATGTCAGAAGGGAAGTAAAGGATAGATCACGAGTAGCCGTTGTCTATGTAATTAGGAGGCGAGCGCAGCAAGAAGACAAATTACATAGACAAAGGCTACGAGTAATCTATCTGACTCAGACGACAGAAAGTAAACTGTTGTTTTCAGTCTTCTACAATATAACTCCAACCAATACCTCATTTATAACGTTGTGGTAGAGCACAGTATAAACGTGCAGCTCTGATTTTGAAGTAAAAAGGCACGTGAAGTGACGAACACCTGTACCAGTATAAACAATAGCGACGATTTATTCGTGCAATATTATAATGTTATTAAATGAGTGATTTGATATCGGCCCTGTTATTTGTCTGAGGGCATTCGTATTTACCTGAGCCCGGAGGGCGAGGGCCAATACGAGTGCTAGAGGACAAATGACAGGTTCAATATCAAAACACTCATTTAATGACAATTTTATTAAATAATTTATCAAACTTAAAATGATTCATTGTATATAGACTATCATCTTCACTGGCAGTAACTCGTCAGAAACAGACAGTAACATGCAGATCTGTAAATAAAAATACCTCTAACATATTCATTTTTGAAATAAACATATTGATATGGGTATTCATTTTCTCAGTTGGAGCATTTTTTATCCTTCTAAATGGGTTTTCAGGCAGAAATTGATTAAAAGTTGATTTTCAACTTCAAGGCTGATTTCAACAGATTTCAAGATGGCGGCCATTTTCGTTTTCGAGAAACTAAACATCTGAACGCATCAGCCAATTAGAATGCTCAGATTTCTCGACAGCCAATCATTCGTCAGTAATCTTTTATTGGACCGATCCAATAAGTGATATTAGCCCTGATTTTTTGTTATTGGCCCTGTTTTTCAATTTTATGATAGCTCTTCTTATTTTATTATGTAGGGTAGTTAACGAATATAAGAGCCAAAAAACAATAGTTATTTAATAATATATATTTATGCTAGAGCGAACATTGTCAAGGTAGGTGGCGGTTAATTAGAACAAAACATAATTTTAGTTAAGGACTATATGATGACGTACATTTGAAGTTGCCTGTGTATGTTACCCCATACGAATTTTGAAGAACAGGAACCTGTCTGGCAACATTTGTTTGATAAAACAGATGTCTGACCATCAGATAAGTACTTCGACGACAAAAATCTAAATAAAAAAGTATTAAATTAAAGAAATACCTTTGCTTTTTTTTTGGCTCAGGTTTGTACAAAACGACATAGCCTAAACATAAAGAAATCACCATCACTATATAGCTTAAATATCCGTGCAGATACAACAAGCCTTAATTATTTGTATAGAATGCATAAACAGTCGCAATAAACCCTTGTCAAATAGGTACTAATCATCAAAATATCTGAAATACAAGGTTGTAACATAACACAAAATACGAACGTATGTTGGAAAAACGGATCAACAATGCCGCCAATGAATGAATAAACAAAACATATTTTAGGCAGAGCATTTTTTTCTTTAGTGGGTGGGGTGCATGTTAATGTATAAGGGTAATATAAAAGACAGCGATGCTGGCATTTTCATCAGGCAGTCATGTAAAGAGTGCGATACAGGGAGCATACATAGCGGCAAGTTCATTTTCATTGCATGACCGAAGCCAAACCTATCATACAGCCATCATTGAAACCTTTAACATGTCTAAAGGACGGCTTGCAGAAGGCTGACAAGTTTTCCCACAGTCCCATATTACACTCATTTTCTATAAAAAAAGATTTACCAGGGCAGGCTTGGAACGGAATGTGTCTTGCACGCTACACATTGTCTCGAAGTGCTCAACATGTGTGCCAAGTTATTTTAAAATCCTTCAATGCATGACAAAGTTACAGTCCGGACACGAATGTGTGCATATATACAGGATTCTATTACTTTACGACTCTACGT
Organism: Saxidomus purpurata; assembly: GCA_022818135.1. NCBI lineage: Eukaryota > Metazoa > Mollusca > Bivalvia > Venerida > Veneridae > Saxidomus > Saxidomus purpurata. Next base: position 8,561,888 of record JAFMSR010000016.1, read on the forward strand.
TTGACCCTGACCTTTGCGTAAGGGGCATGGGTATTGCACGCGACACATAGTCTTGATGTGATGAATGTTTGTGCAAAGTTATTTCAGAATCATTCAATGCATGACAAAGTTAAAGCCCGGACACGAAAGAAAGTAAGGGCAGACACAGAGACGGACAGACAGATAGACAGACAGACAGACAGTGCGATTTTGATATGCCACCGATCGGGGCATAAAAATGAAGGTGTCCTGACGCCAAAATACTTATTAGGTCTTTCACTCCAAACAACAACACACTTCCTTAGGAGATATTGCCTGTTTGAACATTTAAGGCAAGGGAAAAAATAACAAAACAATGTAAGTGTCTTTGTTACTGATTTATGGCGTAAATATAAGTATTAACATTTTTATATCATTGAGTATTACATATATCTTTTTTGTTTACAAAATAATTCAATGTGGTTAAATCAACAACAAGAAATATATATTATATATAAAATTATAAAAATATTCTTACATAAAAAGCCTGAAGTGGAATGTATAAATGCTATTTAAAACAACAATGCGAAACTGAGTATCAAATCAATTTATGCTATTACCGAACATCTGTATAACACAATGCATAAAACTAAAATTGAAATAAAAATTGTTTCAAAAACATGCAAACAACATTTAAATGAATGAGATTAACATAAAAAATCATGGCATTAGTTTTTAAAAAATACACTGTTTCATAGGTACCGTAGTCATCCGGTTCGTAAATGTGGAAATGAAAAATATTCATTCAATGAACATTTTCTTCGGAAAGGAAGAATCGTTAAGGTGAAAATGAACAGCGCAGTGCGAAATCCGGAACCGTACTATTGCATGTAATCAGCTGAACAACAGCCTCGGCAATACTTTAACTATATAAAAGCACAGGATGTACAAATAATTACGTTTCATCCTGTCTCACGAGACAAGTGAATCAACTCCACCTTGGTGTTGCAGTTACAAGTTTGGATCTCAAACAGTGCCGCTCGAATGTTAGTAAAGTGCGCATGCGTCCTCTTTGAAAGAAGACAAGTTGAATTCCGTATCTTGCAAACGAATACGATGTTCTGGCTTACAATACCAATACATAAAAGTAAAAAAACCCAGCTAAGTACTTATCCATGGCTACAGAGGGATACAGTTTTGCTTATCAAGAAAAAATGTTAACGTTGATTTTAAAATAGTGCTGTACGTTATCAATATGCAATTTTCCCATCCAATAACAACAGGTATTTTAAATACAAAACGATCATTGTATGCAGAGGTATTAACAAGAAATTAGGCACTTTTGGTGTTAATATATTGCCAATAACTTTTTATCTCAATAACAATTTCCAGAACATTTTCTTCGTCTTTCGTTGCCCTAACGGATAGTGCAAAAGTAAAACTACATACATTTTTTAGCAGTGGTTTTTTCTTCTTCATAATACCACACACAGTACCAGCTGTAAAAACAGCAAGAATCAAAGTAAAATATATAAAAATTATTATTCATAACACACTCATATAATAACAATACTTTAAATGCTATAAAATTCAAACTTAACATATTGTATAGCATAGGTGTAAATAAAACCTGAAGCACATCTTCATACCATGCGATACAGAGCGAGGTAGCATTTATACAGCAATTTCTACTTTATTATTTACATTTAATCAGCCATAAAACCATGATAAAAACATGTATTCCAAACTATAGGCACATTACAAACGTCCACATAAAACATTCTAAATAAATAAGAGAGCCGTCTAAAGCAGTTATAGATCACTCATGTGAACAAATTGTCTGCAGCTATGTTCAGTGTTGTCACTCTGTTACATTGATCGAAGCGTCTTCCTTCCATTATATTTTCATGTCATAAGTTTATAACTATGATCGTATTTAGTAAAGCCAATCATAGTTAAGCACCAAGTTCCGACTTGATGGAAAACATTTCTATTTGACTTAGGCTGAGGTGAAGCTGAAGCAACTTCAATCAGATCTTCTAAGTATATTTTTATCTACATCGTTCGTATGGCATCTGTCTGTTCAAACTTGCAGTCACTTCTTCAATGAATAACACTGAAAATATGAAACGTAACTTTGATGTCAATATTAATGACATATATTTAAACAAGCTGCAGATTAGGAATACTCAAAGCAAAATTGTGTACGAGGTTAAACACTTTTTGTTCAGTCGTTTGACCATCATATCATTGAATATAAAGCCATCAACGGTTTAAAGGAGTACTGTTTTCGCTACTGGAGTATCAGTAATCAGTTTTTAGCACAGTCCACACGAAGATAAAATGTTCTCCAAACTGGCAGTTACAGTTGTTTCCAACTGAAGTTTTAAAATTGGCGATTTAATCGAAAAAAGTGTTCTGAGCCGAATGGCTGTTTTGAGAAATAGTTATTTTCCCGCAAAGATAGATTTGTGCAACAATAATCGCTCCTTATAAGTTAACATTTTATCAATTTTATTATCATGAATTTTCTTCCCCCTATTTGTTTTTAATTGAGCATATCTAACAATTCAAAGTGTTAAACTCTATTTACCTTTAATAGAAACATCCGTCCTTTTCAATATTTTCTTCATTGCTAAAATAAAATAAATTTAATAGTAAGTTTACACCATACATATTGGACTAGAGCGGATAGGCAGGTACATGTAGTTTCTTGGGTCATTCATGTAGACTTTCACATTATTTAATCAGTGATGAATCTCAGTTGTTATTAAAGCTCTTTCAATAGGGTTGAAAGAAATTACATACTTCACAAACTGTTACATCCTATGAAAATTAACTTATTTCTTATGTCTATAAAATACACTTATATACTTTTCAATTTATTTGGTTTACAGAACTTACCGTGAACACAGGATGTGGATGTTGCTCATGCTGAGGCCGTGCTATCTCGTACTGAAATAATAGGATTGAATATCACTTTGCAGTTCAACCGCACCTTTGACATCAAACTAATGTATAACATATTTTACATAAACAGAACTACAGAATAAAACCAAAAGTCATTTTACTTTTATAAATACTATGGTCAACACCTGCAAGTCTCAACAATAAATGGCATGCCATCTTATTACTTGCCAAAAGGTTAATTCATTGTTTAAATTAAGCTTAAGAAAAATTTAATATGCCTTTAATCGACTTTGTGTCACGTGGAGTTTGAGAAAAGCAGTCACCAAAATCGACTTTAATCGACTTTAATCGACTTAATCGACTTTAATCGACTTTGTGTCAAGTGGAGTTTGAGAAAAGCAGTCACCAACCTCGGAGGTACGAAATGTTTAATAATTATATGTTTTCCTTATAAGTATTCATGTACCTACCCTTTCATGAGGTTGTAGATAATTGTACAGAAAATCCCATGAAAAATTTGACGTCAAAACATTGTCATATGCTGAAAATATATGAAAAAGGAAAAAGGACTATGAATACATGTAAATTTCTAAGATAATACAACTATACACAGGAGACACTCAAGAAACTGAACAAAATGAACTACTGTTGAAAGAGGTGCCATATGATAAGTCCTTTCAAACCCAGTTTCAAGTTGCGAGAGCCATTTTACAACGGCAGATTATCTGTAACATTGCAATTATAGTTAAACAATCAATAATTATTTTAATAGAGACATAACTCATTGAAAGAAATGAAGCGTCATTCATTTAATAATTATCCTGATATAAGTTAAAGCTCCAGTAATACAAATAATAATAATAAAAAGAAAAGCAATTCTGACAGCTATAAACCAACTGAGGACAAAACGAAGGCAACAGATATGCGATTAGGATCGAAATAAAACATTTCTGTATTAGAACTTACAATACACTTCATCTGGACGTAAGAAATCAAGGTCTCTACGAGTTCTGCGATGCTTGGCATCGTCGGTGGAACCTGAGCCGGACTCGTCATCCCAAGTCTGGGGACCGTACAACCGACTAACAGGATTATTCCTACCCCAAGTATCTATTTTGGTTGGTATGGTATGTGGAAAGAATCCATTATTGAAAGAGCCCCTGAAAATAAAGATGACTTCATTATGGCCCGTTTTGTAGAGGATTTAAAAAGAAACAGTTAGTGCAACAAAGCACTTTTTACGTTGTTAACATGGTCCATGTGTACATTTTTAACACAATACTATAAAATAAATATGCCTCGAATTTGCATTAAATTATTTGCACAACAATGGCAGCACATTTTTAAAGCATATCACAAACTAAATATCACAAAGAGCCTTAAAGTAACCACCATTAACAGTATCTCAGAAAATAGTTTTCTTTACAATGTACATGTAGTAATAATTCTATAAATTGTTTTACTAATAGTGAGCTGTCAGAAGAAACCGTGCAAAACACTTCACATGATCACTGGGCTGTTGATTAGATACATGTATGCAACAGTACCAAAAGTTACAGATGTTGTTATTTTAGCGAAGCTCCTAATCGTTTATCGATCTTAAACATTTACGATAATGCACAAGACTCAATGTGGCGAACAAAGAATTGAGCGCGGTCCGAGCCCCTTTGGTACTAATGTCATTTTGAGACGGTCTTTACCTGTCAAATTCTTCTGTATTATACCGCTTCTTTCTATTATTTCTAAGTGTATATATGACAATTATGGCAACTATGAGACATGCAATAAGGAAAAGAGGCACGCCGACCCCGAGCCCGATAACAAGTGAGAAATTGTCTGATGTCTTCAATGGTCTGAAAATAAAAGAAAGTAAAAGAATTTAATCGAGTTGACACTGTGCGACTGTTTCATTGCTTACTATCAGTATCTACTTGATAAAATCTTCAAACCTACGCAAAACACTAATCGTTTTATGTGTCTTCTGATTTATGACCTATTTAATTTCCAAACTTAACACACTTTTGCGTACTGTTTTCTACTTTTAAAACACTTAAATATGATATATATCCGCTCGTTAAACCTTTACAGCAAGACAACATTTAGGTATGACCGGAGAAACATTCCCTTTTTGAAGATTGCATGGTCCTTAAAAGTAGGTGATTATCCCCATTGAAAGAAAAGCAAAATGTACAAAATTCTGATTGTGTTAATGTTATTATCAACTCACTCGCAAACGGGATTATCGTCAATTATGACACACTCAGTGTCCGCAGCACAGGTTCCTCTTGCTGCAAAAAATGTGGCACACAACACGTCTTTCTTTGTACTGCTTGACAGATCAACTGAAATAACAAAGTACATACATTTGTAATGTTCAAAATGTACTTGTGTTTCGTTTTCGAGCTTTTACCCATTTGTGCCTGGTGTCTACTAAAATGTATTCCTTTTCAAGCAGCTAGGCTTGGAAGGAGACGACAAACACAATGTTGTCTGATTAGGGTTTGAATTGTTTGCTTTGTGGATCACAATTCTGCAAAATATCTCTCTTTGAAATTAATATTCTTGTTAAAAGATCCAATTGTAAAAATCTAGGTAAATTGGGTTAAATCAATGAATTAGATACGGATATTAAGTAATATTGAAAATTACGATTAAAGAACTCGATATTTTCATAATCATGTAGTCCATCAATGTAGTTTGATTTTTTTCCGGTCGTTCTTTAGGAAAATCCTTATACAGACTGGTTATTTCCGCATGCGTTTCAAATCCATTTAGTAACCATGATTATCAAATGTTCGAGATGAAACACGGACTAGCTCCTTTTTGTTAAAATTGACCAAATGAAGGTTTAATAACACAATGATAAGGAAATCGTCCTATTTTATTGAAAACTAATGCTTATTACTACAGCTAATAACCTTCTCCATAGCAAGTCCAGTCAATGATAGATGCTGTTATACTTACTAGTTTCTTGTCCTACAACAAGAGCTTCCGCTTTTGTAGCCGTTCCTAACACGTTTACTAGACCGCCGGTGGCAAGGTTCATTGTTGCTCGAGAAAGCTGTCTGGCAGCAGTTTCACTATCAGACGTCTTAAGTGTGACGTTAGCATTCAGACTTCCGCTATAAATAGATACGAAAATATGGCATTTATAAGAAGTTTATTCTTTATTTATTTAAACATTTAAATCTATGAAGAGTTCGAACATCATTAGATATACATGTGTGTTACAAGTAATGAGTTTATCAAACATTTCTTGAAATTTAGTCATTTTTGCTATAGCGCATCATGACAATAATATGCTAAAACCAGGTTTCACGCTTGTACCTCATCATATCATAAGGTTTGAATTTATTATTTTGTATTTTATAATACTAACCTGGTCAATGTTCTAACTACAACGTCTATGATGTTGTTCCCCATCGTTGTTTGGAAAAACTGAAGCAACTACAAAAGAAATACCAATAGAATAACATGAGAATTCCATTTTGTTTTAAGTCATTTAACATTCACTAGGTGTCTCAAGAAAAAAAAATTGTTGAATAATGCAAATGCAGTTTATTAATGAATACTGTAAATTGGGTTCTTTTCTCGTGAGGAAAATTTCGCGATTTGTATGCAGATAAACTTTTTCGCGAATTTTGTATTCGCGAAATGATAATTCTTTGATAGTAATCTAAAGACAGGTGCGATTTGGTTCTTCTAGAATCAGAATGTCATGTGACAGAACTGATTATGAATCGAACGGTTCTTGTTTCGGAATAAGCTCAATTCTTCAGAAAGGAGATAATAAAAAGGGTCAAAAGATTAAGGTACTAGTGATAAAATGTATCAATCTAATAATATGAAAATATGCACCCAATTTCGTTTCTACATGCCTACACGTGACTATAGAAATTCTGCTTGAAATCCGGAATTAAAGAGATGTAAAAATTCCGAGATGTAAAAAGGCTTAAAGACAATTGAACAGGAATGTGGGGTATTCACCACAGGGGTCCAGTCAGCCATGCGAATTCACAGCGAATTCACAGTAGATGTCAATTAACATGACTGGTCACTGGTAGACTAGCTTCTGTTTATCATATTCAGCTACTGTATAACTTCCTTACATTATGTACAGATAATGTAGGAAAGGGATGTTAGTTATACATAAATTTTAAGACCTTCATAAGATGTTATTATTCTATTTTATCAGTTACCTTTTAGGTACGTAATTCCCAGTCAAATTAGATTATAAAAAAATCAACACTTACAGAACTTTATTATATCAAAATTATTTTCTTATAATTATGACAGAAACATAAACTATTTTTTTTACATCAGAAGTGCTTCTAGGAATCAATTCACAATTCAGAACTACGAAATCGCACCCGTCTTATGTGAAATGAATTTTTGCAAAATTTTTAAATTAGCGAAGTGGGAAAATCGCGAAAATAGCAAAAATTAAATCATCGCAAATAGTTCTAAGTTATGCTGAAACAAAATGAAAAACCAACCGAATTTTGAAACGAGTTATATGCTCCTACAAACAGGTAACAGCAATGGAGAAAGAAATCTTAACACTCTTTTTCATACGTCACGGTTACTTACCCCTGTTCTGACTTCGGCACCATAGTAAACAAATGTTGCATAGACTCTTAGGTCGGCAGATGACGTCACATTGTAATTAAGTCTGATTGACATTTGAACTGTAGTTTCTCCATCTGTTGTAAAGATAAAAGAAACTATTTTAAATACATGGATGTATATTATGTAACAACACTCCTCAATTTAATAAGTACGTCTTAGTTTACTATCAAGGCTTAAGTCTCTTCAAGGGAGAATGAAAGGATATATATAAATACATGTAAATGGTCCCAATTTTACAATATTTACCTCCCTTATTCTGATTTTATCGTTTTGGTAGACAAAACTGATAAGCTTTAATGAAAATTTATTTCTAAAATATCGGATAACAAGTGACAGGAAATTGTCACAAAACCAGGTTTTCATTTTCCAGTCTGCTGGCCGAGCGCAAATGTGTTTTAAAGTCAGTAGATATACATAATGTGAAAAAGAAACAAAGGTCTTCTTCTATATATTACATGTAAAAAAAGCAAGGGCCATAATTCAGGCAAAATTGATCCAAAACAAAACCCAGACAATATGCAGAGGGCACTTGATGACAACAGTTGTGTGAGAGTTTGGTTTAAATATCTTGAGAAATGTAGGAGGAAGTGGGCACGTGACAGTATTCTTCTGTATATAACATATGTGGAAAAAAGCAAAGGGCCATAATTCAGGCAAAAATTATAAAAAAAAAAAAAAAAAAAAAACAACAAAACTTGCTCTGTGTGGGGTTTGAACTGCTGGTCTCATGGAAATTTTGTCATCTTACTGTAACAGAATACTCCAAAGTATACAGGACTGGTAATCTATTCTAAAAATAGACAGTAATAACAGAGTATTCTCCCTTTTATAATAACAGAGTATTCTCCCTTTTATATATACTTAAATAAGGAGACACAAAATTGCTAACGGACGGACGGACGGACGACCAGGGGCAGAACATTATATTTCAAAATTCTTTTAGTTCACAATTATAGTTCTGTGAAAGTTTGGTTGAAATCCCTTGAGAAATGTAGGAGTTGCACACAGAAGAGTATTTCTCTATATATATTACATTATAAGGAAAAAACAAAGGCCCATAATTCTGTCAAAAATGATCAAATCACAAAACCCCGACAATATGCGCCACGGCACTTGGTGACAATAATTCTGTGAAAGTTTGGTTGAAATCCGTTGAGAAGTGTAGAAGGAGTTGCGCACAGAAGAATTACATTGAAAAAAAAACAAAGGGCCATAATTCTGTCAAAAATGACCAAATCACAAAACCCGGAAAATATGCGCCAGGGCACTTCATGACAATACTTCTGTGAAAGTTTGGTTGAAATCCGTTGAGAAATGTAGGAGGAGTTGCGCACAGAAGAATTACATATGTGAAAAAAAAACAAAGGGCCATAACTCTGTCAAAAATGACCAAATCACAAAACCCCGACAATATGCGCCAGGGCACTTCATGACAATACTTCTGTGAAAGTTTGGTTGAAATCCGTTGAGAAATGTAGGAGGAGTTGCGCACAGAAGAAATTGTTTACGCCCGCCCGCCGCCCGCCCGCCGACATACCCCAATCTAATAACCAGGATTTTTCCTTCGGAAAACCTGGTTAATAAAGAAAACACCAAGTAAGTTTTTGTGTGAAAAGCACATTTTCTTGCACCCATTGAGCCATCTGCGCACACCAGAATCATTGATTTATTATGTTAATACATGTAATTATTTTATAATCGTTAAGTAAATTTTTTCCCTATCAACTTTGAAGTTCAGAATAAGGGATGTTAATTATTTATTCTGATACAAAATGTAAACTATGGTTATGAATTTGTATTTGTTTACACGCATTTATTTATTTGTGTTAAACTTTGTTCTTACCTGAAGTAGGTACAGGGGTAGTTGTCACAGTGCCTGAAATAGTTTGAAAAGAAACACATATACAATGCGGTTTCACATTCTTGCTTTGCAAAGTCTTCACTGTCATTCTACATGATACATTGTTATAAAAATTATACACCAAATATCTCATAACAGTATAGTTACTTGTATTCTAACAAAATTGTACTCTAAACAATATGTTTCTTATAAAACATGTTTTCAGAGTATCTCAATTTTGTATTGCTACAGATGATTTTAAGTACTGTTTATAAAACTTACTTTGAACACAATTGCTGTTATTGTCGACTTCATATCCAACAAAACATGAACACTGGAATCCACCAATGGTATTATGACAGCCTTGGTTTGGCACTGAATCACAATTACTGGTACCGACTTCACATTCATCGACATCAGTCTGACAACGGGTACCAGTCCAAGTCGAACGACATTCGCAAATACCAGTCACGTGATTGCAAGACTGACTTGAGACAATGGCGTTGCTGTTGACACAGTTGCAAGTATTGGCACATTGTTCACCGTATGTATCATCCGAGCATTCTATAAATAGATTTTTAAATAAAATTATGCAGACATTATCAAACACTAAAATTAGTTTGTTTGTTGATTTTTTTTTGGGTGTGCTGTGTTTGTGGGGGGGGTGAAGCGGGGTTGTTGTCGAATGAATGAACAATCTCAAACTGAGACTGAGTTTGATAGAGTAATGGCTATATTCAAACACATTCCTCGACTTAAGGAAGGGACCGTTAGGCCGATCTGATTGACTAGTTAATACTAACAGCAACAAATCAACCAAATCTTATTAACTTCAATACTCAGTTAACCAATTGCAAACAAGTAACGGATCCTTCCTTGATGGAGGTCGAGTCGATGAAGGTTGCTGACTAAATGATTCAAATGACAACCTAATACACAAATCTACAGACTGACTTTGTAAGAAGCTTACGGCGTTTAACTGACAAGGTTGCCTTAGTGACTGTCACGTCCATTATACATATTTTAAGCTGATTCTACTGTTGACTGTTCTTCTACTTACTCGTACACAAATTATTGTCACTCTTAAAGCCCGTGTTACACGGACATTCGTAGCTTCCCGGTGTGTTTACACATGTCGAGTCTGCCGGGCAAGTGTTCGTCCCATCAAGACATTCATTGATATCTTCGGAACAATCGGCACCAGTCCAACCGGAAATACACTGACATCCGGTGGCGCGATCACATTGCGTGGTGTATGTCACGTTACAATTACAGGTGTTTGCGCATTGCACACCCCAGCTACCAACAGTGCATGCTGAAAAAAGTAAAACTCAAATTTAAATGGAATCAGAATTTTCCGAAAAATCAAAAACAAAACGTTGAATACTCTACACTAACAAAACACAACGTACACACCAGTTTGTATTGTCCATCACCCTGGTAGAGGATGTACATGTATGTAGCCAAAATCTAAACTCCATTTTGGTTTAATAGTTAAGGAAATAATTAAAAAAAAGTATCTTTGTGCTTGGGTGCAAAAAAGTACATTGACTGGCAATAATATAATTGTAGTTTTAGACTCTAAACAATCGCGTACATATAACCAAAGTTAGCCTGTGGTAAGTAAACTCACGTGTGCAGCTGTTTCCGGTACCGGTATACCCTGGTGAACACGAACACTCAAAAGAGCCTGGTGTATTAGTGCATTCGAACAAACATGTTGACGTACCAAGTAAACACTCATTGTCATCTGTGAAAAGAAAACATATTTAGCGTTTTTAAAACATACTATGTACATGTATTTACATCACAAAAGGATCCAGTTATGTCATTTTCTTTTCATGAACTTATATATACATCTGTTCTAACATGACATAGTATAAAATCAATGCAAATGTAAAATTTTATCTCTAAGTCTGTGTCAATCGTTTCATCTAAAATTTGAAAGAATTTTATCAAACGAACATAGTCACGCGCAGAACCTTACCTATACAAGTGCCCAGGTTATTTACTGTGTATCCACTGATGCAGCTGCAAGTGTACGAGCCTTGGGTATTTTGACACGTTTTTAGAGCGTCTCCACAAATATTTGGAGTAACAGTGCATTCATCCACATCATCAGCGCATGTACTACCCGTCCATCCTGTGTTACACGTGCATGAACCGTCGACAGGGCCACAGGTCTGGGTGTTGGCAGTTACACATGTGCAGTTGTTCGCACAGTTTTGTCCCCAATGAGTACTATCGCAAACTATAGTAGAAAAAAAAACTTGAAGAAGCTAGATAAACGGCCTTCTCTGATTGTAAAAAACTGTCCATATGATCGTGTCATATAAATGCAAAACAAACTGAATTTGACAGAATCCTTAGATAACTACATTTGTAGACAACTGGAAGAAGCGCAGTGAAAATAAATTGCATGTTACTGGTTTACAACAGACATCTTTGTCTGCTTACCTTCACATGCACCGCCTCCTGCCTTTGTGTAGCCGACACTACACAGACAGTAGAATGAACCAGGTGTGTTGATACATCTCGAGTTTGCTGGACACTGATGGATTGATGGGTCAAGACATTCATTCACATCTGTAGTACAAGAGACTCCGCTCCACCCTGGCTTACAATTGCATGTACCAGTCACTGCATCACATGACAATGTGTTGAATATACCGCATGTACAGTTTTGTAAACAGTCATCTCCATAAGTACCATCCGGACAAACTGAAAATAAATAAGAATAATAGAAAAAATCACGATATAAAGCATCATTGACAGAAACTCACGTGTGCTTTTTAATCGCATGTTGACTTTAAATTGCGATAATTTTCGCTATTTTCGCGAATTTCCAAGTTTGTTAATTTTAAAATCTCGCGAAAGATTAATTTCACATTATATTGACTAATAGTGAATTCTATATTCGCGAATCTGTCTGCTGACAAATCTCGAAATTGTCGTTACGCAAAAATTACCTAATTTACAGTTACTTGGTTAAACGGCTTTAAGCCTCTTTTGTATGTCATTTCGACATGCCAAGGTGCACTTACCGTCCTTTGATTTTATTCATAAATGTATGTAGTCATAGTTTTATCAATCAATCAAGCCTTCAAAATTAAAGTTTTGTAAAAAAAATGCTTAAACCTTTGCTGATATTTCAGTGGAATTCAGTTATCTTAACAAACATGAAGCCCACTTTGAATCCTTAAAGCCCCGAAGCTTTGATGATTTTAAAAACCTTACCAATGCAGGTGGATTGATCAACATCCAACTTGTACCCGTCTATATTACAGGAACACTGGTAGCTGCCAGGGAGTTCCGTGCACTCCTGGGCACATGGGCTCGGTGTCTGTGAACATTCTAGTATGTCTGAAATTGAAGTGATATCATTAGCAACTTCATCAACAATGATTCCGTGCACTCAATATTTGGGTAAGTAATTTGTCGTTTCGGGTGAAAATCATAGCAAGGCTTACTGCATTTACGGTTTTGAGTAAAATCTATGAAACATAATATATGCCATAGCAATGAGTGTCTGTCAGAAACCATTTACTTTTGTTCATTGTTACGGTCACAACTGTTTGTTAGTGTGGCTAGGCATCAGTAAATCAGAGCTTACCTTCACAGTCCGTGCTGGAACCAGTAACAAACTGGAACCCGGCTTTACAAAAGCACGTTTCGGTGCTATTGATAACAGCACAGTCTGTGTTTGCACCACAGGGGTTTGTGGATGGGTCACATTGCTCTGCAGCTAAAATGAAAAACATTACATCGTTGCTATCGTTAATAAATTTGGAAAAATTGTATCAATTATTAAGCATTGTATCAGATATTATCGACTTACTACGGAAAAAATACTTGAAAAATGTTCACCGAGTGCCTTTTACTTAATGTATGTCGTTAGAAAAGACTCTATAAATATAAAAGAGTGTTTTATTTTATATCTCTAGGTATCCTAGATCACGGATTGGTGCATGAATACTTGGATACAAAGCTTTAAAGTTTGACCATAAAACATTTCTGTTCAAAACTTTTCATTGCCATCATGGTATTACATCAGCGTATAGGCTTCGGACAAATACTCACGGATACACGTTTTTCTATCTGTCAGGTCAAGTTTGAATCCCTCGTTACATGAACATCTATAGCTACCGAGCGTATTCTCGCATACTTGTGAACACTCGTTCTGCCCCTCACATTCATTGATATCTGAAAATATTAAAGCATCATTTAAAAAGTAGATACTTTTAACTAAAAATGCAATCATTTTTTTGGGAAGCACACGATAGTGTGGTATTGCTGACTAGTGTTTGATTCACATTATCAAATGACATGATATCCTATATTAGTTGATGAATTAACTTTGTTCTGTGAAGAATTTTGGCAACATCAGTTAATTCAATTTATTTATCCCAACAGTTAAGATATGCAATAATGTACTTTACAATTTAAAAATGCAACCTTATTATAAGTCATAGATTTTGAGCATTGGATTTATTTTATCAAATGCAAACTTGATGACGTATGCTGGATGTTTGTAATGAACTCATTGAATGAAACCAAAGAATTGCAAAAAGCAACTAGTTTGAGTGTTTCTAAATTACGACAAAAGACCCGTCAAAACTCGGGCTGCGTTTTCAAAGCTGATCAGTATATAATGTAGACACGGACATGGGACATACCGGTACATGAATTCCCATCTTGTTGAAATCCTGTGTTACAACTGCACTGGTAGCTTCCAATAGTATTGGTACATATCTGACTGCAGTCATTGAGTGTAACACTCGAACACTCGTTAACATCTGTAAATAAAACATTGTATAATGGGTGGACCGGAGGAAGTTGGGTACTTCTGAAATAACATATCTGGCCTCGATCCTCTTTAAGTGTCCGCTATATACAAAACGGAGCCTCGATCCTCTTTGAATATCTATATACACATAATTATGTGCCTTGATTTTCTTTAGTGTTTTTATACACATCAGAAGTCAAACATTCAATTTAGAAATAAAAAAAATTGAAATATATTTTTGTGAGTTTGTCAAAGTTGTTTCTCAGTGTTCGAACTCGCCTATTTAATCTATTGAAATGGTTATTTACAATAATTATGTGCTTTACAGTGAACCACAATAAGTCTGTAAATGAAATTAGATGAAGCTAAAAAGATAGGTGTAAGACTTACCAGCACAAATTCCATTTCCATTTGTCACAGCAAATCCTGTATCGCAGTCACATAAATACGATCCTGGTATGTTCGTGCATACCATATTGATTCCTGTGCATGGAAACGTGGCACACTCGTCCTTGTCTACGTCACACTTTTCTCCGGTCCAACCGGACTCACAGACGCAGCCTGTCACGGAGTCGCACCTTACCGCACCAACTCCACAGTTACAGTCATTCGCACAGTTCAGTCCGTAGTGGAAAGCGTCACATTCTATGGTAAAACAGCGGCTATTAATGAATTCATATTACCATTTATGCTTCACTTTTTTCACATTTTTGAAACGCGAAATTTACCCAATTAACAGTGTTTCTTTATCAACTTCAAAAACATTCTGAACAAGTGCAGTTGGAAGCTCTTGTTAAATAATAGTTTTAAAATTACGTCATGACAAACGTCATATTGAATGACGTTTAATTTCAAATATTAGTCTATTTATTTCTTTTTATAACCCGTAAATAGGTAAATAGAAATACCCGTTAATTGTATTTGTTTGTATTATAAATTACCTTTGC
The DNA here is from genome assembly GCA_022818135.1 of Saxidomus purpurata. Lineage (NCBI taxonomy): Eukaryota > Metazoa > Mollusca > Bivalvia > Venerida > Veneridae > Saxidomus > Saxidomus purpurata. The sequence continues at coordinate 8,576,958 of JAFMSR010000016.1, forward strand.
AAGTCCTCAAATCGTTTTCTAGTTTATTACCAGGACTGCAGGAACATTCGTACGTTCCGGGCGAGTTTAAGCATGTGTCAGGGTCACTGCATAGGTTCAGGTTTAGGCTCGGGTCACACTCATTCACATCTGTATAGAGTGATAGAAAGTTACAGCTGATTAACTGCCAGCTCAGACTTTACATTACATATTTGAATAAAACCCACATAAAGAGGGTATTACACTCTGCTATTAATTACTGTACACAACTTAGAGTTGATTCCTGCTATACAATATAATTAAGTTGTACTTCTGCTTGAGATAAATTATTCTGCCCTTTGAACCATTGCAATCCGGTTAATGCACAGAACAAATTGTTTTATCTACATAACGATCTATTAAATGCACATAACCTATTAAACAGTGTACAAAACAAGTGAAATGTACAGAACAGGTTTTTGTTTTATCTACATAACAAATTAAAGTTAATTTTCACAAAACTAGGTCGAATGTGAACCCTACCAAGTAGAAACTATCAATACAAGGCAGTCGAGGCATTCCATATATAGCCTCTAATCGAGGCGTTCCATATATAGCCTCTAGTCGAGGCGTTCCATATATAGCCTCTAGACGCCACCCCCCCATATAAAGCCCTAGAGGCGTTCCATATATAGCCTCTAGACGAGGCGTTCCATATATATCCTATAGACGAGGTGTTCCATATATAGCCTCAGAACAATAAAGGCAAATGTCTTGCACAATCCCTACAAGAATATACATGTATGAATCACATCGTATCCATCATACCATAACAATAATCGTCAACTTGCGTATATTGTATCTATCAGCGAAAATAGTGGTCATACTTTTGGTATAAACTATGTTGATTCTTACCTATGCATGTCTGTTGATCAGCGCCAAGTACGAAACCCGTACTGCACAAGCACTGAGGCGTCTCGTTAACCACTATACAGATGTCCGAACAGTTGGTATCCGGGAATAAAACGCATGGGTCTGAAACTGTATAAAGCAATCGTTTGTTAAACTGACTGACTCAGCAGATCAGGCCGAGAAATAGAAAATCGGCTAAACCAAAATTTTGCATTTACAAAAAAGGGCATCAAGTGAATTCTCCAGCCTCTTTTCAACGGGACCATACGTTAATACTATTCGACAACTACCCACAACAATTCAAAAAGCAACTTTGTCTTTTTTTGTTATAAACATCTGCATCTACCCCCGGAGAGCTTGGTGTTGAACTTGACAAGATAACGAAACACTTGAAAATAAGCTCGTACATGTCGTATATCACTTTATACATTAAGTATCTACAGTGTTTGAACAACGTGCTGTACCCTACCCTTTTTTGCCTCCCCCTGCTACGCATTAGAGCCACCCTGCTACCCTTTGGTTCTACACACTTAGTCTACGTAAAAGCATCTTTTTTTTATAAAATGTTATGTGGTCAACAGAAATAATAATCTATTATGTTAATTATCAATTATATCAATGATACCTTCAGTACAAGTCTTCCTGTCACTGTTCAGTAGAAATCCAAAATAGCATTCACAACTAAACCTTCCTTCCCTATTGATACAAATCTGTTCACATCCCGAAACGCCAGCCGTGCATTCGTCGAAATCTAGGTGGAAGAACACAAGAATTTTGTTTTCTGTAGTTATCATTTGTGTCAGTGATGCACAAGAAGTCGTTTGAAATATGCAGGTTGCTTAAGGAAAAGTCGTTTCAAATATCCTCCGCAAAAAATAAGCTGAGTTTTGACCCACTTTCTAAAAACAAATGAAATCTTACAAATGGAAGGGCGTTGGATGGAATTTGTATACGACCCTCTTGATCACGTGATCGCTTCATTGACATATATTCAACCGCCTCCATTGATATCTTTCCCGGATACGATGTTGATATATTTACTAACATACGGAGTTTATCTTTATTTTATTAATAAATAAGTTACCAATGAATCAAATATAAATCAGTCCTGATAAACGTACCTAAACAGTTGTTTGGATCACTTGGGTCAATGACGTAACCGTTCCTACAACTGCATGTGAAACCACCGAGGGTGTTCGTGCACAACTGGTCACAAACGTTCAGAGCAGGGTCAACACACTCATCGATATCTGAATAGAATACAAAATATATCTTATATAAAACACATTTTAGATAATATTTTCAGCATATTAACAAAAAGAATTGTTTAAGTTATTTTCGCGAGGTTTTTATTTTCGCGAGGTTTTTATTTTCGCTTATTTTCGTGAAAGAAACATTTTGTGTTCTTGCTGCCAAGAAGACGTCTCAAGCACGAGAAACGTTCCCGGCTCGAACCCCACACATTTGTAGTTTTACAGGCGTATACTACACATGTATTTGTTTAGATAGAACTTTCTTATGATTTTAGCGTACCCGTGCATGTGCCATTCACTGATGAGTATCCGGAGCGACACGTGCAAGTGTATGATCCTACAGTGTTCGTGCACACTTTGTTAGCGTCCCCGCACACGTTTGGAACGAGACATTCGTTCACATCGGTGTCACAGTTGGTTCCCGTCCATCCAGCCTTACAAATACATCCCTGGACCGGGTCACAGCTCTTAGCACCACGTCCACATTGACAGGTTTTTGCGCAGTTTTCTCCGTAGTCTTGGAAATGTACAAGCTGAAAATATCAAATGATAACTTTGAGTTTAAAGACTAACTTGACAAAACAGCCTTAGTCTGCTGGCACCATATACATGACTTCTGTAGACTCAAACCAACCCCGGAATCCTTGAAGTCTGATTATAGACCCCTTTTGCTATTTAGTTGGGCAGTGTGAGTTGAAATTAGCAATTACCAAAAATATTTACGGTCAAATTTTAATTTTTAAAATACAGCAACTTAAGGCTTTTATAAAGCCATTTCAAATTAAGAAACTTTATTTTTGACAACAAGAATGAACGTATTTTAAGATTAGGAAATAAATTAAAGACTCACAGAAAGTTAATTAATCATTTACAAAAAATAAACATATCCCAAAAAGTTCTGCGTTAAGAAGATGTTGTATACATGTACCTTCACAAGAAACCTTGTCGGATAGAAGTTTAAAACCCAGATAGCAACCGCATGTGTAACTGCCAACAGTGTCGGTACAAGCTTGTGAGCACACGCCGGAAGTACATTCGTCTACGTCTGAAAGGAATAAAACATGCGACGATAAACCAGCCACCGTTAAAGAAAAGCCTAACATATGGAAAGCCGGTTGGGATATGTCTATTGCTAACTGATATTCGCATTCCATACTAACCTACTAGGCTTGGGCCTTTTTACATAAGAATTCGAGACTTTTATAAGTTGTTTCCCTTTATCACTAAAGTATTTGGATTACTCAACTCGCTATTTTGTTTATTCTAGTAAAGAGTATTCTGAAAAAAATGCGATTATGAAAATCAGTTTGAATAATGAGTTTGGAAAAATTTTCTTTTAAAGCCATAATGTCCAGCTTATGACAGTCTTTTGGACTGTTGTGATATGTGATAAGTTATATGTGATATGTGATATGTAGCTCATAAGATTCTGTCATTGTTAAGCATCACCTGTAGATTCACTACATATATGAATTAGACATTTATCATAAGAAAATATTTCACACAGAAAAACGTAACTGATGCAAAGTTAAAACGACTTACTGGCACATGTATTTCCATTTTCAAGCTGGTACCCTGCATTACAAAAACATACAGGGGAATTCGTATCATTCAGTGTGCAACCAGCTGCACCGGAACAATCTATTAAGTTGCAACCAGGAGGACCGTTAGGATCTGAAACGAAGACAATAGCTTTATTAACATGATAACAGCATGTTAAGTTTCACCTCGGCATGTAATACAGTATGTATCTATATTTAACACTGCTCATGCTCAAATGAGTTTCATACTCAGATGATCGGTGCAAGAAGCTAAAAGGGTTCTGATCAAATTATTTTGGGCCTAAACGTTTTTTCATAAGCACAAGGCAGCATGCACTTATGATATATACCAGTAACTACATGAAAATGTACAGGAATTTACAGTTACGAGAATTATGCCGGCTAGGAAGCGCTGCCCCTCCCCCTCCCCCTCAAGAAAAGATGACTAAGCGAAACAACCCTTCTGAAAAAAAGATAATAGTGGTGAAAAACGTTTACTTACATCTATAACCTTAATCGTTATTTTCTGATATTCAACAAACAGATGTTATGCTTTTCTTGATATACTAAAAACAGATGTTATAGCTCTTGTTAATAACATACCTTTGTCACACGTCAGTGTGCGTGGGTTGTAAGTAAACCCAGCATAACAGGAACAGACGTAACTTCCTGGTTCATTGGTACAGATCTGGTCACACCCACTGGTAGCCTCATCACATTCATTGATATCTGTAGAGAAATGTATTCGAAATTGTCATTACCGTCGCTTTTGGTACACATTAAATTGTGTAATTTTCGACTGACAAATTGGCAAATTTCAATTCGCGTAAGGAGAAATCTCTAAAAGTTAATCAATGTTAAACGAATATTTTGCGAAATGTTTTAATTAACGAAGTGGGAAATCCGCGAAAATTAAATTTTCATCATAGTTGATGAGACAATTTTTGAGTCGGGATCTCTTACTATAAACACATGACGGGTCCCTATTTTGGAAGGAATGTCGGGAACACTTATTTTAAAAGTCATGGTAATCTTTTCACAGTCTAATTGATATACGAATTCAAATCAACTACGCCCTACTATACTTGTTTATATTTTTAATAAGCATGGATATGTACTGTAGAAACTGAGTACAAACCATTGCAATTTATGCCATCGTCTGCCAGTCTGTATCCATTGTTACACTGACAGAAGTAACTTCCCCCTGTGTTCACACACACCTGTGAGCAGACTGACGGGTCACCGCATTCGTTGATATCTAAAATATAGAAAACGAATGAAGACGGTTTTACTTTCTCTCAGTCTGCGGAGACAGAGACACGGACAGGTGAGCACACTGCAGACATTTCTATAAAAGCTAACGCAAATGTTAGAGAAAATGTCACTAGACACCTGTCCACGGATAAAATCATGTTTTACACCTAAGTTCGATAACACAACATATTTTTCAAAATGGCTGAGTGATATTAAAGTTATTATTTTTACAAATCATTGTCACAAATGTTTCACTTACCTTCACATTTATCCTGAACATCTTGGTATCCGGTCGGGCACGGGCTGCACGTGTATGCTTTAAGAGAAGGGTTTGCTTTGTGTTCATCAGCGGGCCTGTCGGTGCAAGTTCGATTAGCGGAACAAGGATTCACCTCACAACCGTCAAAGTCCAATTCACAGTCGTCACCTGTAGATTTATTGTTTTGTTTAAATTTAAATTTCTATTACATTACAATTTACATGATAACTATGCGTTAAGAGAACACATGTGAGAAGAAAAATCAGAAAGTTCCGACATCGTGAAAATATGATAACATATTAGTTACGCTGCACCGTCTATACAGACTTCTGCTGACCGTAAGTTTTAATTCTTAAACATTTATTTTACAGTTAACTATTCTTATACGTACGTCCCTTCTTATTCACTCTTACAGCACATGTAAATGAAAATCATTTCTAAAAATAAAGAATAGATCAAATGAAATGACGAAACATGTCATAGCTATTTTCGCAAAACCAAGATCTCGCTATGAAAGTTACTGCGAACTATAATGGATAAAGAAACATATAATAACATGTGTGTAATAATTTTCAAACTATAAATGAAGCAGGAGTTTTGACCAAGTTGAAAAATAATTATGTTATATAGGAAGAAAGAGGCGCGCACTGTATATAAGAGAGGTAACTCTTACGAGAATCTCGCACACAAATGTTTAGGTTATTTCCCATACACCTTCGTAGTATTTAACTAGCCTATTTTCATATAATAATATAATGAATGAGTCGGCGGGCATGAACTTACATGCATGGTTGAACTTCAACTGTGTTTGAACTTACCAGTCCAGTAGGATTCACAGACGCATGTTGCAAACTTGAAACTGTCTGTAGCCTTGACATCTTCCCTGATAATGCTGTTATTACAGACGCCGTGTGAGTTACATCCGGTACATAATACAACAACAACATCAACAGCAGGGGCCTTAACTCCACGATCATCAGTTGCAGTGACACTAGATATCAACAAACAAAACAATATTCAAACGTTGTTTTGGATACTTTGACTATCTCATGTTCATAATGCGTGCATGCTCACTTGCTTGGACACAGAAAAATATGCCTCTATACGTTTGTTCATGATTTTTAGATATTCGGAGTATAGACAGACTACAATTTTGACTGCACAGTACGTGTATGTAGTAAATTCATTAACATACTCAAATATTGTTTATGGCATACGAAACAACTACAGTAACATCAGAAGTTCAAGTGTTATTTATCATCTTCTTATAACCTACTTAAACAATTAATTAAGCGTTAATTAAGCGTTAATTAAGCGTCAAATCAGCGTTTGCACTCACCTAACGAATACTGGATCAGTGTTTCTAACAAGTACGTTAACGTCAACCGTTCCGTCATTTGCAAGAGTACCGAGACTGGCTTCAGCTGTTGTGTTAACAAACTCGAACGTCAACGTTCCGTCGTCAGTTCCGAGAAGTGTAAATGTTGACGGCTGGTTAATTGTTGTATAGAGATAATTACGGCCATCTACAGATGTTGTTCCGCTACTAACAGAAACGTCAGGAACGACATTTGCTAGAAAAGATAATAAGAAAAGATAAGTAGAATCGCCATTAAGTTAGCTCAAATTAAATGTTAAACAAATACCGACCCTTTACATTACTTAAACTGAGTTTCTAAGTATTCATCCGGGAGGTTGCGGGCTCGAGTCGCACTGGGATCACGACGGACTCGAGAGAGACTCGATAAGCTACAAGCTTTCTTCACAATCGAGCTAATATAAATTAGTATAACCTAACTAAGTATTTCACTGTCTATCTTTAGTAAAAAATCTTTAAATGCGCATATTCTTCAACATATTTTCTTTTATGTTTACCTGTGATGGCAAAATAAGTATTTTATATTACACGCATAGTTCAACTGTTATTTCTATCATGAACATACCTGCATCAGCCGAATTTTCAGATGCCTGTTGTTCTGTTGCTGTTGTAGCAGAAGCCAGCTCTTCGTTCCCAGTAAACACGTAGTCGAATATGCATTGGTTATTTCCCTGACCACAAAGGGCCGTTGCCTCGGCGACAACGGTTTGATTCGCTTCATCCAAAAACTTGGGTACGAAATTCGGGAAGCTGTAATCAGCATGTGATATCCCATTGTTGTATTTGAAAATGGATTCAGAGGATGTGGTCAACCCTACAATGATAAAGCAGCAGGATGTAGATGTTGTCATGGACCTATGTACAGATGCACAAGTGTATAGATCTATCAATTTTTTTTAATATTTAGAAAATTAAACGTTGATATAATATATCAGTAAGGTATAGGGCCTAGTTAGTAAACAGGTAAGTAAAAAATTTACATGTCTGTCCAAAGTTTTGAAATATTTCTCTCCCGGAGGCTGTGTCGGGAAGGGCGGTAGACGTCGATCTTGGTATAAAGTCATCCGTGGCATCATCATTAAAGTTGCCCAGTAACCCATAGGTCAGTGACCTATAGTCATTTTTCATTCCTATACCCATTTGCAAAAGTCCGACGCCGACGGTTACATTGAACGCTACGCCTGTAAGAGAGAAACTTTTGATAAAAACATGTTTAACGTACTTTTTGTCATTTTTACAGGTGGGCTATTTAGCTAATTATCGTTCATTGGAAGATCCAGCACTAGATCCCTAGCCTCCATAAGAAACCGCCGAGTCATGGTCGGTAACAAGACTCGAACCAAAAACCCCCAATCATTGAAAGGTTCCAGTGACTTCAAGTCAACGGCATTAGGCACTCGGCGATAAAAGACATAAAAAAATCTGATATACACTTTACAATGCAAGACTGAATAGGTTTGTAAAAGTCTTCAAATCTACAGACCTCTGTAACGTTGCGACAATTACTTTCGCAAACAAAAAATCGAACACTACTTTTTAGATTTCAGAATCCTTGCATGTAATTAGAATGTTTACCGTTTTTTGATTACCTGTAACTTAATTAAAGAAAATGTTAGAAAGGCAACAATATACCTGTTTCCGAGAAACTTGTTACAAGCGTGTTATTATCCCGGCTCAAGCTTAATTTGTCTGTAACATAGGAGAAACTGTCACCATCGTCATAAAAGTCCCCTGTGTAATCCGACCAAGAAGTTTTATCTGCGCCAACGAACAGATTTATGCCCGTTTTATTGAAATTGATTTCAACCTGAAGCCAGGCACCAGTGGTCTGTATTGAAAAAGCGGTGAAAATGGTAGCTTCCGATGCAGTCCCGTCGGATTTCTCAGCACGTTCCGTCCTGGTCTGGATTTCAAAACTTGCTGTTGGGATTCGCAGTAGTATATATTCTCCGTGACCGTTGAATGTGTACGTGCGACCATCAAGCGTGGAGATGTGAGGATCCCCAAAACCACCGCCTGCGGAAAATAAACACAAAACTTCATAGCATTCATAATATAAGTTGGATATATTAACACAATTTTCAAATAATGCAATTGTTAAAGTAAATAAACACAATTTACAGACGATGGAAAAGGTATTTTTCAAAACAATAGAAAATAATTAGTTTGTAGACATTGAAAACCACTCTTTAAAATTATTGCAGCTACTGGATATTCACGTTTTTCACCACATTTGAAAATCAATTTAAACTGCATTGAAAAAATACATATAACATATGACAACAATTACTAATTTCAACACTCATGGTAATAAAAAAATGAAATATATTTTCAAAGAAAACACTTTAAACAAAAATGTAATATATTTTCAAAGAAATCTCATCTTGCATGATACAAAATACCGCATCATTTTACAGCCTTACCGAATTTGAAAGGAAAGAGAGAATAGCACGTGTGCACGGGCCTGACGTCATAGTAGAGATTACAGAGATCTGACTTGTCGCAGCAGATATCCTTGTAAATGTTGTCTTTCAGCTGATGTTGTCGTGGGTCGGTGAGTTCATTATAAGCACTGAACGAGCCTGCGCTTTTACCTGATGCAACGAAACTTCCGGTCCAGGCATTATAACTGCATGTCTAAAACAAAACATAAAATAAGCGATTGTCAAAATTTGAATTTTCGAAATATAGTTGTACTATAGCATTTATGATAAAAAAAACCAATGGGTTCACATACTGTAAAATGGTTAGTTTCCGAGTGACGAAAATTTCGCGATTTGTGAGCAGACAGACTTAAAGTGACATTATGCGCATTTTCGTTCAAGAAACAGCTGAATATGTGTAGCAAAAGTCGTATGATAATAGCTTTTAACCCATTAAACTCTTCTCGTAGAGTTTGAAATAATAACTTTCCAAATATTGATTTTCATATTTGCTGGGACAGTAATTTACCGAAAAAAATAACTGCATGCGGCGATTATTTCCCAAATCTCTACCAACATAACTACGACGCAATCAACTATCATCAGTGATTTTTTTTATATCTAAAGCTCTAACTTATACTAATGTAATTAATTTAACACATTAAATGAACTGCAACCAAAATTTGCTTTTAAAAGCTTTCACCAACTACAATTTGGAATGTTCGTATGCCTAATTATTTAATCATGATAGGATAATTCTCTAGTATAGCAAATAGTAAGTTGAACATTAGCAAATTTAAAATCGCAATCTGAAAAATAAATTGTTGCGATTAGTACCCAATGTTAGTGTACGGCTGAAAGGCGTTCATGAACAAGACAAACCCTTAAACGTTATGAAAAATCTTACCTTTGCAACATTTACCAGGCACTCACATATACCATTTCGTTCGTATGTCTATTTTTACCGATGATATTCAATCTAGTTGGTGTACATCACATTAATCCCTTGTTGTTTAGCTGTCAGTATATAAAAGGGGTCCACCATAAAGACACCCTCTACCGGCCCCTGGCATACAGCATTTTATACAAATGTGACCCGGGCCCGAAACTGGTTGTCAATATTTGAGTTCCCCCCCAAAGTCCAGTCAACTGAGCAATTAGAAACGAAAACTATATCGGTGTACTGTATTTTGTGTTACCTTCCCATAAGGGGCATAGTCAGATCTTGGCAACACTGGAACTGTGAAAGTGTCCGCATTAACGTCTATAGATGCAGCTCCAAACTGTCGGTCGAAAAAGAGAAATAGTGAAACACAAGGACAAAGCGGCATCTTGTTTAATTCGGTTCTGTACGCAGCTACCCTGGTAGTCTCTGCTTTATGCCAGGATCTGCACGCGACACGGTAATTAGACGCTTGTTCCTCTTCCTCTGTGGTCAGCTGGAAGCTTGCAGCACCTTTGTAAGCTATGAAATAAACATAAAAATGTATGGTTAACATTTCATTAATTACCAAGCATTTCTTGTAAGCACGGAAAAAACTTGCCAGAATTGGAACTTGTGATAAAGCCGTTTGTTTCGAAGTCGCACATTCTGTAACATGATATTTTCTGAGTACGGGATAGTCGTTGTATACTTACATCCGAAAATCAGGTTCTCATCAGGTCGGCGGAGGTATGAGCCGTCTGGGCTGTCATTAAACCCTTCAGCGGCCCCGTCGACCAATAGTCCTACAAACTGAGACCCGGACAAAAAGTCCATTGCCCCAGGTTCATAGAAATAAAAGGTGTAGGCGCTTATGCCGTCCGTTACGTAAATAACCTGGAAAGTCACCGACTGAAATATAAAAAAGGAACGTGTAAATAGGAATTCTGGTAACAGCTAAGGAAAGTTAACTCAAGTCGACAAGTAAGAATGCTTCTTAAATAATTCAGATCAAAATTATGTTACAAAGTTTGACGAAAGAAATAATAATATATTTACCTATGCTTGTAAAAGTATTTTCAATGGAAAGTTACATGCAAAATCTGTATTTAGAAACAAATGTACTTTTGTAAAAGACTTTAACTAAATATAAGTTTCATCTACTTTTTTAAACATAGTTTATTTCAAAGTCAATAAATATTTCAAATAAAATCCACATACCTCGCTTCCGCTTCCATCATACTTTGGTGCCTGGTCCCATGTCACTTTTAATATATAGACTGGATTATAAATGACATCGTAGGTTTCATTCATCAAACTTTTCATCCCAACGACTACATCACTCGAATCTGAAACCTCCTGCGATGAAACGTCGTAGGCCTGGTACCAAACTCTGCCGGAAGCCGTCAAGTCAATATCGGCGAAATAAGGAGCCAGACAAAAAATATTCTGTAAGTCGGACTCAGTTTCACCATTTGTTGGTATAGTGTAACTTTCATAGCGTCTGTTGAAACAGATCAGTCCATTTGGACATATCTGAAATGAAAAAAATAAGGCACTTATATTTTATTCAACTGTTTTGATAATTGTTTTGCATATCGTTGAACTAATCTGTTGAACAAATTTTACCGGAATTTTTCCAAACGGCTCAGTCCGACTATCTCCGAACATTTCGTATAATCATACGTCACGTAGAGCTAAATACATAAACGTCTATACGCCAATATTTCAAATTTTTGGAATTTGTAAGCAAAGCGCTAAAATTTAATGCACGAGCTTTTCGGATGGTTTTGTTTTTGTTGATGAGTACTTTTTTGATGTTTTGTATACAGCATAAACATCTGCGCTCAATTTAAATAACATGGCGACATTTTTTATTCAAATAGTTTAAACATTTTTTATTATCAGTAAGATACACAGCAAATGATTTGGACCACATGTGCTTACCACATTCTTAAACGGCCCTCCCCACTTTATAATAATTACAGAGAAGCATTACGAGTGCTGCAGAGCAATAAAGAAATACATTGTGTCACATAAAGAACTATGCACGTGATGCCCGTGCCCAGTGTACGACCCGAGTAGAAAAGTGCTATTTTGCGCTAGGAAAATCCTTGAGCGTGAAAAATTAAAGCAATAATTGATAAAATTAGCATAGCTATAAATGTTGTAGAAAAGGATCAGTAACGTAGAACAACAGAAACAACAAAAAATATATCCGTCTAAAATATTTTCATTGACACAAAGTTAGCTCAGTCATACCAGCAAATAACTGCATAAAAGTAATTACAGTTAACTTAAGTTGCAATTAGCTTTCAATTAACTTCTAAGTAAATAAAACAATTGTTAAGATAAACAGATAAACAGTATGAAATGATTAGTAACAGCAGTTGGAGTAGACGTAAATATACGTACATATATTTTCCTAAATGTTCGCTCCCTAAATGGAACATTGTATTCGGTAATTATCGCCTCGTTACATTCATCGTCGGTACCCGACATGCTGCTGTCGCCGGCATTTGCTCCGTAATCCAGATATAAACCTAAAATCATAAGATTCTTCTTTATTGTGCGTGATATAAAAGAAATAAGTCCAATTATCATGTTTATTTTGGTCACTTTCTTGACTTACGTTTTAAACTGTAAGCGTTATTGATTTGCTGACAAGTGCAAGTTTCAATTTTGAATATTTGACCCTGCCTCGCTCTGCCGATAGTGAAAATGTATCTGTTCATGATCTCTACTGTTCGCTGTTTAGTCAATAACTTTTTCATAATCACTCCTTTGATTAAGTAATGATCTCGTCTAAATTGCAAGATTGCGAATTCTATTTTGGAGTTTTAGCACAAAGTGGGTTAAACTAGAATTTTAAAAAAGTACAAATGTTTCCCATGTTCCCATCCCTCTCGAAGAAAAGAATTCATTGGATAAAAGAGAAAACAATTACTGTACCCCTGAAAGGGAGATACATATTAACGTTTTCGTCAATATTAACAGGAATTAGAATACAAACCGGTAATAAGCGTAGGGGCTTCTGTTGTTGTAGGTCGTACCGTCGTATCGGCTATTGTTGTTGTTGGTCGTACTGTGGTATCGGCTACTGTTGTTGTTGGTCCGACTGTGGTATCTGCTACTGTTGTTGTTGGTCCGACTGTGGTATCTGCTACTGTTGTTGTTGGTCCGACTGTGGTATCTGCTACAGTTGTTGTTGGTCCGACTGTGGTATCTGCTACTGTTGTTGTTGGTCCGACTGTGGTATCTGCTACTGTTGTTGTTGGTCCGACTGTGGTATCTGCTACTGTTGTTGTTGGTCCGACTGTGGTATCTGCTACTGTTGTTGTTGGTCCGACTGTGGTATCTGCTACAGTTGTTGTTGGTCCGACTGTGGTATCTGCTACTGTTGTTGTTGGTCCGACTGTGGTATCTGCTACTGTTGTTGTTGGTCCGACTGTGGTATCTGCTACTGTTGTTGTTGGTCCGACTGTAGTATCTGCTACTGTTGTTGTTGGATCGGCTGTGGTATCTGCTACTGTTGTTGTTGGTCCGACTGTAGTGTCTTCTACGGTTGTTGTTGGTTCGACTGAAGTATCAGCTCCGGTTGTCGTTGCTAAAACTGTAGTATCAGCCACCGTTGTTGTACTTACGGTAGTATCAGCTCCGGTTGTCGTTGCTGAAACTGTAGTATCAGCCACCGTTGTTGTACTTACGGTAGTATCAGCTCCGGTTGTCGTTGCTGTTACTGAAGTATCGGCTACCGTTGTTGTTTGTCCTACTGTAGAACTGGCTATTGTTGTAGTTGGTCCAGTGGTAGAAACAGCTGCCGTTGTAGTCTGTTGCGTATTGGTTGTAGTTTGACCTACAGTAGTAGCATCTGTTGTCGTTTGTGCTGCCGTTGTTGTCGATTGCACATTGGTTGTAGTTTGACCTACAGTTGTTCCATCTGCGGTCGTTTGTGCTTCCGTTGTTGTCGACTGCACATCAATTGTAGTTTGACCTACAGTTGTAGCATCTGCGGTCGTTTGTGATTCTGTTGTTGTTGATTGCACATCGGTTGTAGTTTGACCTACAGTTGTAGCATCTGCGGTCGTTTGTGCTTCCGTTGTTGTCGATTGCACACCGGTTGTAGTTTGACCTACAGTTGTAGCATCTGTTGTCGTTTGTGCTGCTGTTGTTGTCGATTGCACATCAGTTGTAGTTTGACCTACAGTTGTTGCATCGTTTGTTGTTGGTGATGCCGTTGTCGTTGATTGCGCATCAGTTGTAGTTTGTCCTACAGTTGTAGCATCTGCGGTCGTTTGTGCTTCCGTTGTTGTCGATTGCACATCAGTTGTAGTTTGACCTACAGTTGTAGCATCTGCGGTCGTTTGTGCTTCCGTTGTTGTCGATTGCACATCAGTTGTAGTTTGTCCTACAATTGTAGTATCTGCGGTCGTTTGTGCCTCCGTTGTTGTCGATTGCACATTAGTTGTAGTTTGACCTACAGTAGTAGCATCTGCGGTCGTTTGTGCTTCTGTTGTTGTCGATTGCATATCAGTTGTAGTTTGACCTACAGTTGTAGCATCTGCGGTCGTTTGTGATTCCGTTGTTGTTGATTGCAGATCGGTGGTAGTTTGACCTACAGTTGTTGCATCTGCGGTTGTTTGTGCTTCCGTTGTTGTTGATTGCACATCGGTTGTAGTTTGTCCTAGAGTTGTAGCATCTGCGGTCGTTTGTGCTTCCGTTGTTGTCGATTGCACACCGGTTGTAGTTTGACCTACAGTTGTAGCATCTGTTGTCGTTTGTGCTGCTGTTGTTGTCGATTGCACACCAGTTGTAGTTTGACCTACAGTTGTTGCATCGTTTGTTGTTGGTGCTGCCGTTGTCGTTGATTGCGCATCAGTTGTAGTTTGTCCTACAGTTGTAGCATCTGCGGTCGTTTGTGCTTCCGTTGTTGTAGATTGCATATCAGTTGTAGTTTGACCTACAGTTGTAGCATCTGCGGTCGTTTTTGCTCCCGTTGTTGTCGATTGCATATCAGTTGTAGTTTGTCCTACAGTTGTAGCATCTGCGGTCGTTTGTGCTTCCGTTGTTGTCGATTGCTTTCCAGTTGTAGTTTGACCTACAGTAGTAGCATCTGCGGTCGTTTGTGCTTCCGTTGTTGTCGATTGCACATCAGTTGTAGTTTGACCTGCAGTTGTAGCATCTGCGGTCGTTTTTGCTCCACTTGTGGTCGATTGCATATCAGTTGTAGTTTGTCCTACAGTTGTAGCATCTGCGGTCGTTTGTGGTTCCGTTGTTGTCGATTGCACATCGGTTGTAGTTTGACCTACAGTTGTTGCATCTGCGGTCGTTTGTGGTTCCGTTGTTGTCGATTGCACATCGGTTGTAGTTTGACCTACAGTTGTTGCATCTGCGGTCGTTTGTTCTTCCGTTGTTGTCGATTGCACATCGGTTGTAGTTTGACCTACAGTTGTTGCATCTGCGGTCGTTTGTTCTTCCGTTGTTGTCGATTGCATATCGGTTGTAGTTTGACCTACAGTTGTAGCATCTCCTGTCGTTTGTGCTTCCGTTGTTGTCGATTGCATATCGGTTGTAGTTTGACCTACAGTTGTTGCATCTGCGGTCGTTTGTGATTTCGTTGTTGTCGATTGCACATCGGTTGAAGTTTGACCTGCAGTTGTTGCATCTGCGGTCGTTTGTGATTCCGTTGTTGTCGATTGCACATCGGTTGTAGTTTGACCTACAGTTGTAGCATCTGCGGTCGTTTGTGCTTCCGTTGTTGTCGACTGCATTCCAGTTGTAGTTTGACCTACAGTTGTAGCATCTGCGGTCGTTTGTGCTGGTGTTGTCGTTGATTGCAAATCGGTTGTTGTTTGACCTACAGTTGTTGCATCTGCGGTCGTTTGTGCTTCCGTTGTTGTCGACTGCTTTCCAGTTGTAGTTTGACCTACCGTTGTTGCATCTGCGGTCGTTTGTGCTATTGTTGTTGACGATTGCATATCAGTTGTAGTTTTACCTACAGTTGTAGCATCTGCGGTCGTTTGTGCTACCGTTGTTGTCGAATGCATATCGGTTGTAGTTTGACCTACAGTTGTAGCATCTGCGGTAGTTTGTACTTCCGTTGTTGTCGATTGCACATCGGTTGTAGTTTGACCAACAGTTGTTGCATCTGCTGTCGTTTGTGCTTCCGTTGTTGTTGATTGCACATCGGTTGTAGTTTGACCTATTGTTGTTGCATCTGCGGTCGTTTGTGCTTCCGTTGTTGTTGATTGCACACCGGTTGTAGTTTGACCTACAGTTGTTACATCTGTGGTTGTTTGTGCTTCCGTTGTTGTCGATTGCATATCGGTTGTAGTTTGACCTACAGTTGTAGCATCTGCGGTCGTTTGTGCTTCCGTTGTTGTCGACTGCACACCGGTTGTAGTTTGACCTACAGTTGTTGCATCTGCGGTTGTTTGTGCTTCCGTTGTTGTCGACTGCATTCCAGTTGTAGTTTGACCTACAGTTGTAGCATCATCTGCTGTCGTGTGTGCTGGTGTTGTCGTCGATTGCACATCGGTTGTTGTTTGACCTATTGTTGTTGCATCTGCGGTCGTTTGTGCTTCCGTGGTTGTTGATTGCACACCGGTTGTAGTTTGACCTACAGTTGTTGCATCTGTGGTTGTTTGTGCATCCGTTGTTGTCGATTGCATATCGGTTGTAGTTTGACCTACAGTTGTAGCATCTGCGGTCGTTTGTGCTTCCGTTGTTGTCGATTGCACACCGGTTGTAGTTTGACCTACAGTTGTTGCATCTGCGGTTGTTTGTGCTTCCGTTGTTGTCGACTGCATTCCAGTTGTAGTTTGACCTACAGTTGTTGCATCATCTGCGGTCGTTTGTGCTGGTGTTGTCGTCGATTGCACATCGGTTGTTGTTTGACCTACAGTTGTAGCATCTGCGGTCGTTTGTGCTGGTGTTGTCGTTGATTGCACATCGGTTGTTGTTTGACCTACAGTTGTTGCATCTGCGGTCGTTTGTGCTGGTGTTGTCGTCGATTGCACATCGGTTGTTGTTTGACCTACAGTTGTTGCATCTGCGGTTGTTTGTGCTGGTGTTGTCGTCGATTGCACATTGATTGTTGTTTGACCTACAGTTGTAGCATCTGTGGTCGTTTGTGACTCAGTTGTTGTCGAAGTTTGTCCTACAGTTGAAGCATCTGGGGTTGTTTGTGCTTCCGTTGTTGTCGACTGCACATCGGTTGTAGTTTGACCTACAGTTGTAGCATCTGCGGTTGTTTGTGCTTCCGTTGTTGTCGACTGCATTCCAGTTGTTGTTTGACCAACAGTTGTAGCATCATCTGCTGTCGTTTGTGCTGGTGTTGTTGTCGATTGCACATCGGTTGTTGTTTGACCTACAGTTGTAGCATCTGTTGTCGTTGGCGCTGGTGTTGTCGTCGATTGCACGTCGGTTGTTGTTTGTCCTACAGTTGTAGCATCTGTTGTCGTTGGCGCTGGTGTTGTCGTCGATTGCACATCGGTTGTTGTTTGACCTACAGTTGTAGCATCTGCGGTCGTTTGTGCTGGTGTTGTCGTCGATTGCACATCGGTTGTTGTTTGACCTACAGTTGTAGCATCTGCTGTCGTTTGTGCTGGTGTTGTCGTCGATTGCACATCGGTTGTTGTTTGACCTACAGTTGTTGCATCTGCGGTCGTTTGTGCTGGTGTTGTCGTCGATTGCACATTCGGTTGTTGTTTGACCTACAGTTGTTGCATCTGCGGTCGTTTGTGCTGGTGTTGTCGTCGATTGCACATCGGTTGTTGTTTGACCTACAGTTGTAGCATCTGCTGTCGTTTGCGCTGGTGTTGTCGTCGATTGCACATCGGTTGTTGTTTGACCTACAGTTGTTGCATCTGCGGTCGTTTGTGCTGGTGTTGTCGTCGATTGCACATCGGTTGTTGTTTGACCTACAGTTGTTGCATCTGCGGTCGTTTGTGCTGGTGTTGCCGTCGATTGCACATCGGTTGTTGTTTGACCTACAGTTGTTGCATCTGCGGTCGTTTGTGCTGGTGTTGTCGTCGATTGCACATCGGTTGTTGTTTGACCTACAGTTGTAGCATCTGTTGTCGTTGGCGCTGGTGTTGTTGTCGATTGCACATCGGTTGTTGTTTGACCTACAGTTGTTGCATCTGCTGTCGTCTGTGCTGGTGTTGTTGTCGATTGCACATCGGTTGTTGTTGTAGCATCTGCGGTCGTTTGTGCTCGTGTTGTCGTCGATTGCACATCGGTTGTTGTTTGACCTACAGTTGTTGCATCTGCGGTCGTTTGTGCTGGTGTTGTCGTCGTTTGCACATCGGTTGTTGTTTGACCTTCAGTCGTGGAATCTGCTGTTGTTGGTGCCGCTGTCGAAGTCGATTTCGCATCAGTGGTAGTTGAGCCTACAGTTGTTGAAGTAGTCGACACTATTGTCAGAAGATAAATGAGATACAGAAGTACCGAAAACCGTTTTAAATGCCATTCTTTTCCCGTCATTCTCTTTTAGATACCTACAAAGAAAAAAGAATGAAGTCTTAAGATTATTTCACTAAACTTAGTATCAAGCAGATATTTAACTGACAAGACGTAAGATCACAGTCACAATTTAGATCCACCGCCTCCAAGACCCGTCCATGCACATCTTCCATCACAATGTAAACTCATATACATGTAAACACAGCCTTCCACAGTACTTATCAAAATCTCTCCAATAGCAAAATGCAGTTCAATAAAACTTTGCACAAATGAATGTTGTTATGGTATTTTTATTGTACACATGTTAAAAATGTAAGGACAGTATAGGAACATAGCTCGGCCTAAACATTCCCTGACATTCAAATACATGTACATCCTTACGCAAAATCTAAACAACACAAAATTTCGTTTTAAATGCCAACATAAGTAACATGGTACTATAAACAACATCTTGTGTCCCTTTGTCAAACACATGTATAAAGTATGAAATATTTGTAAATTTGACAAAAGAATAAAAATGTTGACTTCTTTTTTCACAATAATATGTTCATTGAAAGGACATAAGATATTGTTTTCAGTATCATGTTACTCATGTTGGCATTCAAGAACTTGAGGCGTCCCTTAAATCAAAAACCGAAACAAATAAAGCCGAATGACCATATCAAAGTAATTTGGTTCTTGTCTTGCGACTCTACAAAAGTTATATTGAAAATAGTTACTGTTGCCCGCAGTTGTTGTTTTATTTTTATTTTTTGTTTCATTCAAAATTTATCAATAGGTACTGCGTTGCTAACGTTAAGACTTAGCTCGGCAGAGATTTATCTTATTTACACAAATTTGAGTCAGATTGAGTCCGGCTAAGTTGGCATGCTACAAACCGCTTTAAACCCTAAGTAACTGACCGTGCCAAGGCGGTATCGTCTGCTTCAACCTACTATTCGCGATGATTTAAGTTTCTCTATTTTCGCGAATTTTTCCGTTTCGCTAAGTTATAAATGTCTCGAAAGATTAGTGTTACATTGATAATTCTATTTTCGCTAATTTAAAATTCGTAAACAAATCCTCCTGCTCAGAAATCGCGAAATTTTCGTCGAGCGAAAATTACCTAATTTATAATTATACTTATATGTGGTGTGTTAAGTATGTGCTTTGAGTAGTGTCTGTATGTTTGTGTTCAGTGTCCTTTAATGTTTGCACTTGGCAAAAACATTGCCTTTATGTGGTAAACATACTAGCTACAGTGTGTACCGAGCCTGATGCCTTTTATCATAGTTTGGTGGTTCATTATTTATGTGTTAGTCGTGCTTCTACAAATTTAAAACTAAGTGCAAATCCAGAAATACTTGAAGCTTCAAATGTAAGATTCTGTACACGTCTGTAACCCCTTAAAGCTGCAAATGTATTTAGTTATATGCAAGTCTTTGACCGCTAAGCCGCAAACGTTAAGCTCTGTAAATATTTATGATTCATTTTTTTAAAGCTGAAAATATGAAGCTCTCGGTTTAGTTAAAGCTACAAAAGTGAAACTTTACGAAATTTTAGGCTATTAAGGTACATTTCCTTTAAAATTTGTGCCGAGTTTGACACCATCTACATAGGTAGCCTACGGTATCGTAGTATCAACT
This sequence comes from Saxidomus purpurata, assembly GCA_022818135.1. NCBI lineage: Eukaryota > Metazoa > Mollusca > Bivalvia > Venerida > Veneridae > Saxidomus > Saxidomus purpurata. The sequence continues at coordinate 8,596,949 of JAFMSR010000016.1, forward strand.
TATATTCTATTACATAACATATGTTTAAACTATCACCAGCGAATGTCCCCGGGATGTACGGGGTATACCTGGAGCATTGTTAATAGATTTTATCTTTCTTGCATTATTGCATTAGTCACCGGTATCGGATTGTTAATTTCTTTTGATCGATTAAACGCTAGATTTCACCACAATCCTTATATGGACGAAATGACGAAACCGAAAATGACACATTCTTAAGTAAAGTACACAATGTAAGTGATTGGAAGAAGACGGGAAGATGGGAAATAGTCAGTGACGCTGAAACATTGAACTTCAAAAGTGACTTGCTACAATTATCAAGTTGGATTCTATATCCATGTGAAAGTTGCAACCTTACACATTTTATACGCTGTTTTTTTACAGTGAAAAATGTCAAATAAATTTATAGCGTCTTAAATATTTTTTGACATTAGGTCATGTTATAATTCTCCTATGTCACCAGTGTAAAGGTCTGGGTAGTGGAATCGTATAAAGTAAAACAATAAACGGGGAAACTCTTATAGATTACCAATGCTTTCAACATTAAATGTTTTCCAGAGCTTAAGGGGTCATGAATAAAGTTCGACTACGTGCCCGTCTGCGTTAAGTGCAGTCACTTGTCTTGAACTTTCAATATTGTTAATATTATAATCTGTCACTTTTGCGATTAACACAACTGATTTAGCAGACACCCTTGGTAACTTTCCACGTACGTCGCATCTATACGAAGTTCCTTCACTTGATTCCCACCTATACGATCACAGACAACGTTTGAATTTCAGATTTCTGTTTGTCTGTTTTTGTCTAAACAAATGTTCACGGTCATTTTTACCGATTTAAAACACGAAATATCATTAAAAATTATAAACGGCGTCGAGTCGAGGTATATTTTAGTATAAACATAAACATCTTTCCTTGGAAAGTTATCAATGGAGGAGGTTAAATATGCAGTCTACCTTTAGATCAGCAGCTACATCATTGATCAATGAAGCGACCACGTGATCGTATACAAATTCCAAGGTAAAAAAGGTAATGAAGTACTCTAAACAATTAGTGTATTTTCCTTTCAAGCTTTTTATTGTTTATAGTGCTAGCAGATCCTGGGATTTCTCCTCAAGCTCCTGACAGACGCAGATTGTAGACGCAGATGCAGATACAAGGGAATCCAGGTACCAAACCAAAGCTCTTTACGAATAGACCCCTTGGTTCTTTCACTTGCCCGGCGTATAGCGCCGATACACAAAATACTACCGCTGGGTTTCTAACCAGTTCATCTTTAGATAGGTGGGAACACTGAAAAGCGTTTTTGAAATTTCAAGTGCACCGGCCGGGATTCGAACCAATGACCTCGGAATTGGCTGACCTAAGCGTTAACCACTCGACCACTGCGCCACCGGTCAATAAAGCTTCATTTTCTTCAGAATGCCTTTGGTTTTACAGTTAAGATAATTCATTTTAATTGTGATAACTAGACAAGTGTGTATTATATTACTTAATGTAGCATATAAACCAACATTAGATCACACCAGATATGAACTCGTTGACATTGTGTCTATTATTTGAATATTTACATTCATATTCGGTCAAAAGAAAAACGCCTATGCCTCCAAGTGATGTGTAAATATTGCTTAAACATTGTTTTGTTATTCTATATTCATCAAACAGCTTTAAAATATCTTAAGTTAAAATTGTAGCACTACTTGCCCCTGGCCACTGGTCAACTAACCTAGTCAAACATGTCGTCAAAATAAATTTTCATTTATAGTTAACAAACGTCTTAAGCAATATTTATTCAGATTTGCAGATGACCGATAATTGCTTTCGTTCCATTTGACTATTTTACACAGAGAATACATTCGAACCCGCCCATATGATTAATTTGTTTTTGATGCTTTTGCAACTGTCTGAAATTATATTGAGAAAGAAAAAGCTTATTCATTTTAGACGTAAAGTGAACCTAAATTGACCTCTTTACAAAGAACACGTAACAAAACATCACGCCTATAAAATATAACTATTTTGTAACCATTTTTTTTTATTCTGCACCCCTACCGCACACGTTGTGCAAATGTCTACGTCAAACTCTTCTTTATCGGAGTTAAAACTGATGACGTCGAATTAGCAATGAAATCAGTAGCTTGTTTTAAAGCAAATTTGTAAATGAATGAACATTTAGTGGGTACAGCTTTACATGGTGTCTCTGTCTGCGTTGATCATGCGCAAAGTAAGGTTTCCAAGAGTTACAACACGTACGAAAGTCGTGACGAGGGCAATGAAATTCATAAATTCAATCTTCTACAAATGTTTTTTTTCTTTTTCCCGGGGTGGTATTAACATGAAAACCTCTTCGGAATATCTTTATCGTAAAAATGTGTGTTCTTGTTTAAAGGCTCAACTTTTTCAAACATCATAGTGCGTATTAGTGCGTTACGCAAAAGCAAGGCAGCTTACGAAGAAAGAAGACGCAAGCTGTCAACGCGGTATGCATCAGTTGTGACTTTGACCTTCAAGGTATAAACCCGGTTCTTGCGCACAACACTTTATATCTCCATGTGCTGAACATTTCTTGTAATTATTTTGAAATCCAATGTATAACAGAGCTTTAATACGGGCATAAACATGTGCATATATACAGGATTCTAAAACCTCCGACCTCTATAACTGTGACCTTGACCTTCAAGATAAGGATGCATGACAGAGTTCTCATGTAAATAATATTCCGTTAACCTTAAGTGTAAAACCATGTATAAAATATAAAAAAAAATATAAAAAAAAAAAAAAAAATTTAATTATTTTTTATTTATAAAAAACCCCCATATAAAAAACCCTCCCCCCCCTGAGCAATCCCGTCCCCCCCCCCCCCCCCCCCCCCCATATACCGTCTCCCATGGCCCATCTTTTGCTTTCGTGGCTCACTTTTCACCCCTTCCCCCCACCCACGTTTGGAAAATAATCAAATTCACGTTAACCTTAAGTGTAATACCATGTATACAGTATAGTAATAGGAAATTTGTTACATTTAAAGGCGTTAATTGAAAAAAATGACCTATAGACCGTTGAGGTATATGGTACCGCAACGTGGGTCGAAATACAATGCACGAAAGAAAACAAATGTCCTCTTCATATTCTGTAATGCATCGTGTGTCATATCATCTTGAAATAATCCCTTCATGAGATATGTGCACAAAATTACAGATCGGACACGAAAAAGAAATGTAATGTCTGACAAATGTATTTTATTTACAGTTCTTAGCAAGTTAATTAATCATTCATGGGTGCAAATAATACAAAACCTCCTATACTTTGCTCCCGGGGCAAAAAAACCCAAAAAAAAAAGTTTTTTTTTTTTTTTTAAATAATAAAAAAAAAAAAAAAAAACCCCCTTTTTTCCCCCCCCCAAAAAAAAAAAAAAAAAAAAAAAAAATAGGGTTCCCTCCTTTTTTTTTTTTTTTTTTTTTTTTTAAAAAAAAACATTGTTTGTTCACAATACAGGAATTTATCGTATCTTTGAAATAATAACTAATAAATTAACTGTCAGATAGACCTAGGTAATCGATCTTTGTCACTACGTCAAATGCATATTTAGGTTCAAGTGCCCCTTTTTAATCCCTTAGTATGACAAAATTACAGATCGGACATGAAAAAATGAATGTCTGACATGTTTTTTTTACAGTTTTAGAAGTTTTTCATTCAGGGCGTTGTCCCAAATATAGATAGACCTAGGTGATCGATTTTGTCCACTAGGTCCTTGGTTGTCCAATAGCATCAATATGATCACTTGCCTGGTCGGAGTAAAAGTTTGCCTTGATACAAATCTTAAGTAATAATTAGAGGCTAAATATAGAAATTTATACTATATAGAAACCCAAAGGAGGGAGCGCTTATACATGTATGATGCAGGTTCAAAGGTTGATAATAAGGTCAGGGATTCTATCAACAGGGTTATTCAAACTACTTATACACAACATGCTACATGGAGAGGGACCTTCTTCTTGAATGTGTTGCTAAGTTGATCTCCAGGACGTCATGCATTTTAAACAGAAACCAATGGCGTTCATCTTTAGAAATCAGTGTTGTCTTAGTTAGATTTTCTCAATTATTCGAAGGGCAGTTTATCAACGTTCAGGGTGCTTTCCATTTGTAACCAATTTGTACATAAATAATGGTAAAAACAGTGATAAAACCGTGACATTATTATTCTACTGTTTATTTTTAACGCTAATAACGTCAAATCAGCTTTGATGTCATAACTATAACACCCGGGAACGGCGTATATGTAGGTGGTATTCTACTTAACATTTCATTTTTTGATAATTTTACAGGACTTTTGTTGGTCATCATGCCTTGCGACAATAAATATTTTGTAAATGTACAAATATTCTAAACCTGTTCTGAGTTGCATAATGCTAAATAGGTTTTGCATTTCAATTTCTGTTTTTACATGTAAGGGAAATTCTACTATGCAGATGTCAGTGCAGTTACGTAATAGAAAGGCAATATTACGATTTCCTGTATTCCGTATTACCGAAACATAACATGTTACGTTATAATCTTCTAGTGACGTCATTATTGCCCATTCTAATATAGTGGCAAATCTGCAGCATTACACAATTGTTCCACAATACGCTATAAGTAGTAAATACAAATATATTAACAATGTTACAGAATTAACAGCGACTTTTTATAATATCTCTTTCATACTTCTTTACATATTAATTGGACTATGGTAGAAGTTTATATTTATATAGATTAGTATAATAAGCACGAGATATATATATATAATACTTAAAGTATTCTTACACGTGCGGCTTCACAATTAACCTTGATGTACTTAAATACTATGTAAGCTATTGCAAAGACCTCCTAGTAACCTCGTTTGGGCATCTATACTATCTCTGGCTATATCTACTTCTATATCTACTTCAAAATGTGCTGCAGGCTCAACACGACTGTTAATGCTTGCATTAATGACATTGTAACCGTTTTGACATATGTATGTATGTAAGATCTTCGTATTCTTTTATACCATTTCAGTGGGGGCCGAGTACCCTGCCTCCGTCTTCAGATTGATGGCCCGTGTTTTATTGAAGATTCCAACGTGTGCTTAAGTGTTTTTAATTGATTATGGTCACGGCCGACCTTAGGATTTCTCCCCAGGTGAAACTGCCAACACCTACAGACACAAGGGAATCCGGGTACCAGATCCTAGCTCTTCGTGAAGAGACCCGTTAGTTCTATAACGTGCCCGATGTATATAGCAATGATACACGCGAGATTATATACCTCTGGGTTTCTAACAAGTCCATGTCTAGATGGATAGGAAACACTTAACGTTTCTGAAATTTCCAGTGCCCCGGTCGGGATTCTAACCGGGGACCTCCGGATTGGTAGTCCAGGGCGTTAACCACTTGAGTGCTAACTGTTACCGGCATTATACTATCATTTTAGGTCCGAGATTATTGTGAAATACAAAAGCATGTGCATTTGTTTTATGTTTGCGTTTAGGACAACAAATCGTACTAAATGAGTATTTGAATCAAAATTGTTGGGAGTCTCTAAACCGACTGAGCCTGCTAAATGCAGGTGTGTGACCACATCATTTGGATTTTGACGTTGTAGTCCTAATCGGACAAAAATTACTCGTGAACAACGGCATAGTTCCGATCATCAAATAAATCTACACTTAACGGACTAGTTCAGACAGGTGCCGGTACGTGTACAAACTGTAAAGCTTGAAAATTGTAATACCTGATTGGAGGAAAACTGGGAAAACTTGTAGTAAAGTCACTTAAATGGTCTTTAAAACTCTAACTTAAAATCGCAAGTGTCAAAGAAATTGCATCAATTTTGTCACCTTAATACAAAACTAGTTTCATTAAATATTAATAACGAACATGAAACTGCCAGTGTCAAGCTTGGCCAGAAATAAGTAGACTTTTCTAAAAACAATTTGCTATCGACGAATCACTTGAGAAGTATCACCATTTACGACTTGCTTCATAAAATGATTGATCAATTAGTAAATGCACGAAGCGTTGTTATATCTCTGATTCCTTGGTACGAGAATCCGGCATTGATTTTGTATTAAATGGACGCATAAAATAATACTGCATCACTAGGTATACAGTAGAAACCATAAACTAATGTTGTTTTTTTCTTATTTTTTTGTGTGTTATAAGTTTTAATTTTGAATGAATAATTTCTTACCCTTTTCATTCGTATATCCAAAATAATTCCAGAGTTTACTTCTCCTTTTGCAAAAAAACTTATGCCCGAGGAGGTGGAATTCTTTCGTCTCGAAGTGTGGATTCGTTCGAAAAAATGTAAAGGTATTTATTCCAAAGACGCACTGTCGCAGAACTAAAATAATTCCTTTTTTCCAATTTATTAATCAGTTTCGTACATAATTTACTTAAACTGAAGCCACAATTCTATTTTTTAAGGAATTTATTCCAGGGCTAAGTTCCATGTGTGAAGGAAAGCAAGATGATATTAGAAGAAAGTAGCTTCCCACCTACGGAATACTCTTGACCATACGAAAGTGTTATAATTTAAGTAAATCCCTATTATCCATTTCGTGACCCACACCCAGTTTTTCATTCATTCAAGATTTTCAATAATTCCACAGGAGCCATTCAAAGTGGTTTACTATTGGTCAACACTCGCGTAAGAATAACAAAAGCATATTTTCTGCTAGAGTGACCGTCCGCAGGGGTGGGATTAGTAATTGTAAATTGCTCAAGTGTTATGACTGTGTTGTCGAAAGGGAAAACGACGACACTGCTTGTTTAATGTATAATTTATTGCATTATGGTGTTTGTGAAAAGAACATTTTAAAGCTACTATTTCAGAAAAGAATTGCACAACAAATTATTGATTATATGAAAAGAATTCTTTTATTGCGTTTTGTAGTTATGAATTTCCAGTGGGCAAGTATAGTTAAAAATAATTGCAGTTGGGGTTTAAAATAGGTTTAGGAATAATGTTGTATGGGAAAAAGAAGACTGTTTGACTATTGCTAATGAAGCTTTACCGAGCATCCACATAAACAATATGGTATATAGTAGGCAAGGGCATATATTTTATGAAGGCAGTTAGTGATGTTATCATTTTGAAATATTATTAGCACCTGGTAATAACGAACATTTGTCTTCATATAAACATGTACATATAAAAGTATATTATGAACATTCATGTTTTGGAAAATGTTTTGGAAAACGTGTTTTCGAAGACTCTTTTAAGAATAAGGATATGGACTTTAGTCATTGACCAAAGATAGGACCTGTACCTTCAGAAATACCTAAAGTCAAAATTATGCCCATAGTAGATATACCTAGGATGCAAAGGGACATAAGTTAAGATGCTAGGAATTAAGAGAAACATGCAGAGCATTTTTTGCCAACCTATACCGAATGAAAGCGTCAATCATCATTTACATTTTCGCATTTATTTGTTTAAATCTTAGGCACGTTCTATGATAAAGCGTGTACGTCAGAGAGGTCATTGGTGATTGAGTTTAAATCTTTTGATGATTAACGTCTTCCGTACTAAGTTCTGTTTTCTGGCAAGTCTTATTTGTTTCAGAAGAGAAGGAAAATGGAAGACTCCATATGTCTGCTGATGTAAGAAAAAAATCAATAAATCGGCAAGTCAAAGAAGCTATACAATGGCTATTTGAAAGGTAATTGTTTAGATAAAAATCTATTTTATCTTTCTTTATGTATGCTGGTTAAATTGTGCATTTTGAACTAGTAGCCTGTAACTATAATACAAGCAGTTAAGGATATATAACATCTTATAAAGCAAGATAACGATCACACAGTGGTTAAACATAACACATTCCAGCGCTTCCCATACTATTTAGGGTTGGCCATCGTAAATATTGTGAGGTCAGTCGTCATAAAATTTTACAAAACCACGAAAACACCATTACAATCTATAATCTCCATTTTATAAAAGAGATTTTGGGCGGTGCCTCGTATTTGTATCATTACTATTCAAGGCTTAAGTGATCGTTAAAAAGAATAAAGCCCGGATTAACCGGCTTTCTCAAACGGCCAGTGTAATATAAAAAAGCTAGCTAAAGCAGATTTTATGTAACATAAACGCATTCCTGTCTGCACTGCAGTCGTGTAGTTATTTTCAGTTATTTGTATGAAATATAAACAGCTAAAGTGGTTAAATTTAAATACCATAAAAAAACTATGCAGTTTTTACAGTAATTAAAAACGAAATGATACAAAAAATATACGTAAAAGAAAGAGGAGAAGATTGACTGTTTAATGATTATAATTGTTCCTCCAACCAAAATATTTTTTGGTTAATATTCAGACAGAATAAAGTCTGTTTTTTCCTCTCAAAGCAAAATTTATGATAATTTTCTAAATAAGATGGAAGTACATGATATTTTTCAATGCTAATTACAATTTTTATCTTTTTTATTTCTATTAATAAATTACATTTCATTAAAAAATAATTGTCCTTTTTGACACAAATTAAATACGTAATGTTGTGTCCTGAAACTCAAATAGAAGATTACAAACGTATTTGTTAGCTCTTTATGAAATCGCCTTTATTACAATTGTGAATATTTAACGAAGTTACATGGAAAGCTAACATTTGTTAAGCCTTGTGCTTGTCATAGCATGACCTTCAAACTGGGCGTTTTCACAGAACAATGCCAAGATAAATAAGTAAACGTTTAGAATTCTCACAAGGATTATGCAGTTAATATCAAATCTAAATATTTAAGTCAAGAGTATTATGCAGGTTACTTCCCCTACACTGTGTAATATACATTTTCTACAGAGGGCATTATAAGTAAATATCTTAGCAGGTTTATTGTATTTATCAATTTCTACAATTTCTATATAGTCAAAGTATAATCCGATCTAATTCTACTTAAATTTTGAATTTTTAATAATGAATTTCAAAGAAAGAAAAACAAAAATGGATTGAAAGAAAATAAAAACAAAATTAATAGAATAAAGAACACAAGAAAAATAGAAATGAAAGAATGTTATAAGGAAATAAAACATTGCTTAAGGCAGCCTCATTAAGATCGTTCGCTCGTCTTAGTACAGGTGTTTTCGCGACAAAATTGATTTTGTTTCTCTGTTGTTTTTTTTATGTTAATATCTGGGAGTAACTAACACCAGAAATTCAATCTGAAGATATGCTTTTGTGTAAAGCAAAACTGAAGCATTTGCACGGGTGGGCCACAGTTTGAAGCTTGAACAGATATATTACCTCCTCCCCTGTCATGCTACATATCAAAGATAAGTTTGTACATGTATGCACTTAATCTAGATTTAGAAAACTGGCAAACTGATATAATAGCAGTTCGTAGCCCATGCAGGCTTTCAGCAAAAATATAAGAACTAAAAGACAGCAAGACGTTTTAACTCGGTTTATTTTTCATTGAAGAAACATTTAATATTTGACCTAGTGGCATATGTGAGAATGCACTGCATGGTCGACAGATACATATATGTAGGTGCGGCGCGGTGGTCGAGTGGTTAACACTATGGACTACTAATCCTGAGGTCCCCGAGGTCCCGGTTCGAATCCCGGCTGGGTAACTGAACATTTCAGAAACGCTTTATAGTATTTCCCGCCCATCTAGAGATGCACTAGATAGAAACTTAGTCGCATGTATCGGTGCTATACATCGGGCACGTAAAAGAATCAAGGGGTCATTTCGTAAAGAGCGAGGGTCTGGTAGCCGGATTTCCTTGTATCTGCATCTTGTCATTTTAACATGCGCCTGTCAGCGGTATTGGCAGTTTCACCTGTGGAAAAATCCTAGGGTCGACCGGGATTATAAACAAAAACATGCATGCATGTAGCAACAAGATTCAGTCTTATGCAAACTGACTTGGCAGCCCGATCCGTTCCATACCTCACAGTTTGCCGTACAGCGAAAAGTTCAAGTTCAGAAATTGTTGAAATACGTCGAGTAATACCTGAGGTTAACGATCTAATATCTGTCAAAACTCCCCTTGAATTTTTGTTGGGATAAGTACGTATAATTTGGTTAACCGTTGTTAAAGGTGTGTCGGACATGCTGCGTTTTTATTGTGATCTTAAATACTGTGTCTGTCGTTAGAAATGAAGCTCTGACAAATGTGGACCATTTAGTCCATCTTTTCGCCTACATGAGGGTCACCCATAAGCAGATCACATGCCCCAATTTGCAAGACCTAACGTTGCCACCTGTATTAGATGTCTAGTGTTTGTACTCGTTATTACAAAATAAAACACAGCATAATAAAATACAGTTACACTGCAATGTATAAACAAGAAGGCTAAGATGGCCCTATATCGTTCACCTGGGTACGATATTATACATGGCCAACAACGGGGTTACAGATACAGTGATTGTTTTCATTATGTAAAGGCTGCGCGATTTAAAAAAAAAACAAAGCAAAAATGATTATATCAAATTAATGTTCATTTATGAAAAAATTACAGAAAAAAATAACTACATGTTTTTTTTTATGATTAAAACTCGTTTGCAAAACCGCATACGTGGTTCGAATTTCTTGACTATTATATATAGCTTCACAAGCAAGAGAATAGGTCAAAAGGCCATAGGAAAGTCCATTGATCTTTGTTTGCAAACTGTACACACGGTCCTTATTTCATTGCTATAGCTTTAAAAAAACTAGTTTGAAGGTCAAAGGCCTTATGGTTCTCCAGTTAATGAACATAATATATCTGACCTTGGTCTCTGACCTGTTACCTTAATATCGATAGAGGTCACGTACTGTTTTCTTCAGATCATCCTGTCCCTATAACTCTATAAACACACAAGCGAGCACAACGTTATGGTCAATTTTGACCCCATGTTAATGTTACATACCAAATGTCTATGATATATGGCTTTGGAGTAGAAGATTTTTTTAAGTGTTTAATATATTAATCTATGTAAAACAAGTGATTCCACGGGCAAGGTCAATTTTGAGCCTTGGGTCGTGATTTGGACAGAATCGGTAGAGGTCTACTAGACAATGCTCTATACTAAATATATAAGGTCTAAGCTACGTGGTTTCGGAGAAGTCCTCTAATGTTTTTCCAGTGTAAGTGATACCCTGGGGGTGATTTTGAAAAAGGACTAACCAACGAACAACACTGTCAAATTTGATCAAAATTGGCATTGTGGTTTAGGAGGAGATGTCGTTTGAAGCAAAATGTTGACACACGACAGACGACGACACACGACAGCTGCACAACATTGAGCACTCCGCGCCCAGGTGAGCTAATAAAAGATGCATACAAAAGAAACTGATGTAAATTAAGATGGGTGATCGTGTGGATTCTGTTCACATTCAGAATGTGTTTTATGATTTTCTCCTACTTCCTATGACATGGCAAAATGTTATATCATACCGCAAAAGTTCCGGGCACTCTAAATCTCAGATTGATGAGTCACTTAAGAACGTGAAAATGACAAATTTGACTTGACACTCGTATTAACCTTGAAATACCTACTTAATATGAAAACAACCCCGCCTTTCTGTATGATTGCTGTATACAGTATAGACGTATTAACACACTTTTACATTATTTGAAACAAGACTTCGTTTTTACAGGTATAAGTGATATTATGTATGCAGGTTTGTATAAACCGGCACATAAATACAAAAAACAAGATAAATAAATATAATTATGATCATCATAAAGTTTGCTTGATTACAGCTATTAGTAAATAGACACATTAATTGCATAAAACATTATATCCTCAAATAAATTGTGGTACTTAAAACCCTATATATAGCTATGTTTATAAGGTTTTGTCCACAGATGTTTGCTTCAACAGCCCCCACATTTTTGTTTTTGTCATAAATTGGGTATATCTAAAAGGATTTCACATTGCATAAACTTTATACATATTTGTCAATCTTAAATTGGCTCGAGATTCGTTCATTTGGATATTGTCTCGAAATATAAATTTAAATTACACAAGACTTTAAAATTAAATAAACATATCGGTGAAGTATTTACATGGACACATGTGCACACAGATGTTTCAGAGTCTATGGAGAGGCTGGTATTCTCATAATATATATGATTCTCTGTCAGTGTTTTTGCAAGCCTTTTAAAACAACAAGATTCAATCTCTTTTCAAGAGAGCTTTCCTAAGCATTGTCAGCAAGAGAGAGAGCCAAAAGTTGTCCATACAATAATGTCATTCATGAAGATATATTAGACGTCACTACCTATACCTTTATCCCCGTGACTAGCTATTGCACATTTAGGAACAAGTCCCTCTGATGAAGTAACGCACAGGACACAACAGTACCAATGCTAGCATGTACTGAGAAATGATGTCGTCGCCATTACCATAGTGTCCAAACGGTCTTTAAGTTTTAACAGGTCTTATTACTCTTGCCCATTACAGATTGGTACAAAGACACACAGGTGACATCGAGTGTCTTCTCCAATAACACTCCTCGGTTGGCCGTTCTTAAATACTATAATAAAATAACACACATGAAATAACAAACAAGCGACTTACACAGATTTCAAATACTTTACTGTTGTTTACTAAATACATTTTAACGTAGTAAAAGTATATAAACATTTTAACATACATTTCTTTTCCGTACATATAACATTATTTAAAAATATTCTCTAAATTGCTCAGATTAAAATATACAATCAGATTTAACAATAAAATAAACATTTTACAAACAAAGGTGTGCCTGAGACTAGACCTGTCACTAAAAGTGACAAATACCCCTCGCAACATCGCTTTGATAGGCAAGGAACCTTGCCACAAAAGAATTAAATCGTATAGTTACAAGAAGTTAGAAATAACTCTAAAACAAGCCTTAAATATGTTGTACTTTTCTACGTGGTGGTTACCACTGGCACCAGAGTGCTGAACTGCGCTGTATTTTTAACAAAATACCAAAAAATAAAAATAACCCTATCATGAAATATACAAAAATTTCCCAAAAATTTTTTCCCCCCCCCCCCCCCCCCCCCCCCCCCCCCCCCCCCCCCCCAAAGAAACCCCCCCCCCCCCTCTGTCGAAAATACCTTTTCCCACTTTTCAATTTTTTCATGGGGTGTGGGTTTTGGTAATGCCTTAAATTAAGGTCAGTACTTGCTATTTGCCTTGTCCTACTGTAGTTTGTTAAAAGTGTTGAGAGTTTCAGTCACTATGTACAAGGCCTGTCGAGTGTTTTATCGCCGGCAATATGGCAATCAATATCAAGGAGAATGGTTACCATGGTTGCTACGCCTCATCCCAATTTCTCGTAAAGGATTAAAACAGTTCTCGCTCAAACTTTAAGTAATATATAGGCCAAAGAGGCGTAACTCTGTAATAACTTTACTGAGCTCCCAAATATATCAACAAATCAACTGTTTATGATGATAATGCTTATCAAGATTTATAATAATTCCCCTTTATACTTTGGAATTGGTACGTACGTGTCTAAACGTGCACGTATCAATGCCAGGATTACAGTTACACAATTACCAGAGTCAAAGAACATAACCCCGCGTGCATTGGCAAACTCTTTCGAAAAACAATGTCCCACTTGCACACAATACTGTTCATGACGTGTAAGTTTTGATTAATTTGCCTAGAAGCATAATCCGCGTTTAATATGCTAAGCACATACATATATGTGTAAATGTAAAATTCAGTGCAAGGGCAAAGTACTACAGGCAAGAAAAACATGTTGATCATATAAATATAGGCAGTGTTCCTAATGAACGTGTCTGTGAAGTTGCATTTCAATCGTTAAACTAGTTTTAATATGTTTTAAATAAGTCTGTGGCAAGTGATTCAACTCTCCACCTTATGTATATCACGTGTATCAAACTTTTCTTTAGTAAACACGTTGGAAGTATTTAAAGCAAAAAACGTTTTGCAACAGACCGCCAGACTTAACCAACGGAATAACTGACATATGCATACTCCAATGACATATGTAACAAAAACACGTACAATCTTCAAGAGATATCTGAGTTATGTAACGGCATAGACAATATCTGATACATCATTCATAGCAATTGCGATTAAACGTTTGATGTTTCTTTTACCATGCCATCATAATCATATATTATGTCCATAAAACACTGAAACACTAACAAAACTTTAGACAGTTTACAAAACGACTGGCCAAACCTCTCAGTTTGTATTACATTTATATAGGAAACACTGCATTACTTTGCAATACAAGTTTAGTGTTACTGAAGCTTTTTGTGAATTATTTCATACATAGAATAAATACGTGTTTGTTCTTTTTTTCAGCGGCTGGTGATCAACATTTACCAAACAATTAATCGTAAGAACAACAAGCCATCATTATCAGATTACATGGAGAGAAAAAAAGCAAAGCATAGGCAAGCGGTAGGTTATTTGGAAATTATTTGGCTTTTGTTTGATTTTCTGTCTATGTTTTATGTACAGCATTATTTGAAATGTCCTTATCATACCGAGTCTTGAATTGAAACACTGACTTTGCACTGAAAGCTTTCTAAATTTAGTTCTATGTAAATTATATGTATTAGTCTGGCAAAAACCTTCGAAATAAACCAATATGCCCAAGCCAAGAGGCCAGGTACGAGGAGTAGCTGTTCTTTAGCAATTACACAAAAATAGAATCCATCCATTCTTATATCCGAGACCATGAATTACGCAAAGATATAATGTAAGCAAATAAATATACCCGTTTGTTTATTGACCCGACAAAGTAATATTTACATGAGTATTTTTAAACGTACATATCTCTTATTTAGTGAGAAACTGTAAACATATGTACTCTGTCTCTAAAACTTATCCAAAGCGGAAGGTAAATTGCAAACTAGACCTATTCATTGGGAAGTAACTCTGTCTGGAACCTTACTGATCTCAAGCCGGCTCGTTGTTGTTGGTTAAAGATAGAAGAATAGGGTTTCCATTAATATTTCCACACAGTTTACGATAGATGTCTATTCAATTTACATATACATATACTTAATATATATATACACGTTTGGCTAACTACAAAGCGTGTAAATATCAAGGAAATGAAATAAACA
Organism: Saxidomus purpurata; assembly: GCA_022818135.1. Lineage (NCBI taxonomy): Eukaryota > Metazoa > Mollusca > Bivalvia > Venerida > Veneridae > Saxidomus > Saxidomus purpurata. The sequence goes on from JAFMSR010000016.1 coordinate 8,611,991, forward strand.
GATCAGAACAGACGGTTTGGTAACACATATAACAGTATTTCCCTATGATAGATTACTGTTATTTCACTATGATATATTACTGTTATTTCTCTATGATATATTACTGTTATTCCCTAAAGTAGATTAATGTTATTTCCCTATAGTAGATTACTGTTATTTCCCTATGATAGCTTACTGTTATTTCCCTATGATAGGTTACTGTTATTTTCCTGTGATAGTATACTGTTATTTCCTTATGTTAGATTACTGTTATTTCCCTATGATAGATTACTGTTATTTCCCTATAATAGCTTACTGTTATTTCCCTATAATAGATTACTTTTATTTCCCTATAATAGATTACTGTTATCTGTTGTCATCAAAAGCAAAAGTGGATATGATAGTGTGTTTTTCCATAAATCTAAATTTCAAATATGAACAAGATTTGGGTACAACAAGATTTGCAAACTCATTCACGTTTCGCAAGTGAAAGGACTGCAAACTTTGTAATACCTATTTCCTTCTTAACATTTGTCAGATATTGCCTAATGTCTAAAGCTAAGCCTAATAAAGGTGATGAAATCAGTTGTAACTTAAAAGGTAAATGCATACAAACGAAACTGGAAAACTTTTTACAGAGGGTAAAGATGTGAGCAAACTAAAAAAATACTTTTATACACTTGCTACTAGTATGTTTCTCACTAGTGCGATCTATCTACATGTGTAAAATTGTTGTTTTACAGATATATCTAGTTACACGGATGAGCACTATTTCCCCTGATACACAGGCAATATAGCCACAAAAACGCGTAAGTCCCGCTTTTAAAAGTCAAGGAACACTTATGTCTTGAGCAATATCTAAAGCCATTTTGCAGACAAAATGGCACATTTACAATATGAACACAATAGTGTAAAAATCAAAGACGAAATCTTGTACACAGTAACTGTTTTCTACACATTTGATTGCAAAAAAAAAGCATTCAACCGTCTTATCTCTGTAGATTTTCACCTATTCGTATGCCAATCTCATGTTCTGCGTTAAAACTTATGTAAATGGTTCAAGGCATTGCCAATACAATTTGCTCAACTCCTGTGTGTGCGCACCGTGTTTAACGATTGTCTTCGGAATTGCTTTTTGAAATTGTTGTTTATTCACCTGAAAAAAGGATAAGTATATTTTCAGGAAAATGTTGCAGTTTCTATTCGTTTGTCGTTTATAACATCGTATATCGTCATGATGAGTCTGAAATGACGGTGTCTGTTCGTCCGTCTATTTTTCTGTTAAGGACAGTAACAACGAAGAAGTATCTTATAAACAAGTGCAGCTAGAAAGTAGAAACAAGACTTTTGGGTACTTTATTTGTGAATGCATTTGAGTATTTTTTATTTCCTCATGTAACATCTGGCATAAACTTTTAGATAATTTACTGAAAATAAGAAACTCAACTTTAGATATTTGATATCTTCTAAAAATAAGATGTTTTGAAAAACATGTTTTATACTTTAAAGTCCCAGGTCACATTTACAAGTTGCACTCTTTTATTAGAAAGGCTTATTGGCGAATTATTTTTATTTGTACCAAAGCCTTCCGAACTTTGCTTGTTAAATCGATAGTACATATCTGTGCGTTTTTAAAAATATATTGTAATAAAAGATATCTGGCAACTTTTTAAGATGCCAACTATTCGAGTGAAAGGCATTGTTTATATCGTGGAACATTCTTCTATAAGAATTCTATCAGAATCCAAAACTTATCACTAACTTTATACTTGGACAACATTTACACTGTACAGAGTGTATCCATATTAATAGTATATACTTGGACAACAACATATTCGTATTATAGAAAGATATTCTTGAGTTTATTTCATAGTTGGGTAAACAATGATGTGCATTAAAGATTTGAACGTATATATTGACCTTGAATGAAGACAGTAACATAGTATAGTTACATGCGACTTACCACTAGTTATAAATGTCCGCTTGGGTCTATGCGTGGTCTTTGAATTTCATACTGGAAAATAGAAAATCATCTAAATGAGGGACAGAATAAAACTGGTAGTGTGACAGTTAAACGAGCAAAATATTAATAATAGAGAAGGAGGACGTTCTTGGTTAAGAAAATAATTCAAGCAGAATTTCATTCTGTTTACCATCATAAACAGTAATGAAATATGATTATTATTAGTTATAGACGAATAATTTCATCCTGGTTGATGTTTATGTCTTAAAATTCAATGGCAGAACATTTACGTTCGGGTTTCTTTTTTTCTTTTAAGTTTCAGCAATAAAATTTACATTAAGGTGCATAAATGCATGAAAAGTCCTCTTAGCACAACATGGAATTTTGGAATATGACCTTACACAATTTCTGAACTAAGAAATACTGCTGTAAGCTTAAACAGAAATACATGAAATGATGGTTTGTATAATTATCATTTTAAGATGAAAGTGTTTGACAAAACTTTTTGAACTGGTTAAAATGCTACTAGGAAGAGACCAAATAAAAGCGTAAAAATTTGACACAGATGTGTATTATCTTTTTAAAAATTTGTATGATAGATAGCAAAATCTTTTTCAAAATTATTTATAGACTTTAGTAGAATGTGACCTTAACTCGATTTCTCATTTTCTCGATTTTTTCATATAGGTTCTTTTAATGGGGCAGGACGGGAGCAATAAATCCAAATTTCATAAAAGTAATTCACTGAGTTTTAGTGACATTGAAGGAAAGCCGAAATTGAAAACGTGGGACCTTTTTTATTGACGTTAAAGAGTGATGGTGTATAATACAATATGTAAATCAAACTGTAATGAAATAGTTTCGACAATAGAAAATCTTTCGCACGCTCTAGTGTATTGATGAAGGGAGCTATTTGACATGTAATGGACTGCACTCAAAACATGACTTTTTGCCTATCAAATATTGCCATTGATAAAATTTTCATCCTGATTTCTTTTGCCACGTTGGTCGTGTTTAGTTAAGTAATAATTTACAAGGTACATTTGTTCTTTTGTATACAAATTGAATACACAAGGAAAATGCAATAAACTGTCTTAGCTATCATAGAATAAACCATAAAGGTAAATGGGAAAATCAACATTCATTGTGCATTTCCTTTAGAGATCATCAGCCTGTTTACGTTATTAAACCGAAAACGACCTAACTATAATAATATTCATCAAGTTAAGGCTATTAAAAAGGGCGTATATGTTTGGTCTTTCAATGCTTGTATTCAAATTTAAATTGTAAAGCTAAAAGAAAAAATATATCCATTTGCCAATGTCATAATATCTTAGAGAACCTATTAATCTATTCATCTGCAACCAAATGATTTGAAAACATAAAATCAAGACGAATTCGTTCATAAATCTGAAAATTTAATGCTTGGCCAAACAAGTTTACGTGTTAGAATTGGAAAAAGTACAACGTGACTTTTCTATTTCTGAAGCCATGTTCTTTGCAGGCGTTCGTATATATTTTGTTTTAATACAAGACACGTTTGCATCTATTTCTGACACACCTTACAATATATTGAATCTGTTGTAAGTTTGAATCCATTGTTCTAATACAAGATACGTTTTGAATATGTTGTTCTTATACAAGACACAGTTGAATCTACAACGCTGAGTGAAAGTAATTGTTAGTAAAAAAATTAGTCGTTATATCAAAGACATTATATCATTTAGCATCAGGCCATTGAGGTATGACAAATCAATACACGTACCGTTCTTTTTGCCCGATTTGAAGTATCATTGATAATTACTTTTATCTATAAAAACACTTATTGTCAGAAGTAGGTATAGCAGTAAAGTTATTGTTTTTTTAAATTTCATTTGGTTCCAGTTACTGCGTGATGTAATAGGCATTCATCTCCCTGTTCCTTAATAGATAGTTTAAAATAATAATGTCTACCTTTTCATCTGGATCTAGATAGTTGTACATAAAATCCCACGAAAAGTTCCGATCACCATGCAGTTCTGAAAACATATACACAAAAGATATCCACTGTTCTTAATCTGTTCAAAATCTAGACATTAGTAAGGCTCTAACAACGATATTAAAATTTCAACACTGTTTAACCAGTGAACGCATTTTTTGGTTTGAATAATGCTGTCATGTTTCAACCAGATTCACTGCTTTCACATACAACAGTGCATGCGTGTAATTAAAAATGGGCGCTTTCACTTCTCATACAGCCGATATGTTACACTGAATGTGGACATGTTAGCAAATAACTTTTTGGACGTTTTTTATTAATTGTAGTTGAACTTTTTCATTTCAATTTATTTTATGTTCAGGACTTTGAAGGCTGGCTGTGTTGTTTAAGTAGGCAATATCAGACAATTACAAAAGACAAGAATTGCAATGGTTACCAAATACAATTTTTAATTGTTTTCAAAATGATGAAAATGAATACTCACCGGACGGTGCTATATCAGGGTATGTTTCTCCTCGCCTTCTTCGTCTTCGCCTTTTGTAGGTGTCGTCAACAGAAGACGTAGTTACAGTAGATTCATCATCCCAACTGTACGGAACATATACCGGATCATGACGCCTCAATGTATTAATCTTCGTTGGCATTGTCGTTGGGAAGAAGCCACTCCTGTCAAAAAAGTTTGTATAATAACATGTTTATACACTGAAAGTTGTTGAACAATAATTTACATGACGCCAGGTATCAATCAAGTGACTTCAATACAATCAAAAATTGGACTTTACCTACGTTAAATACGTGCATATACATGTGGAAAAGGTTTGAATATATTCTTTTGTTAAACATACTCCGACATCAACAAAGTGGCGAGGTTATCGCATCATTGACGTCATGTTAATTCTTCTGCACATACGTTCGCAAAAAAAATCTATAGTTTTTTATATTTCGTTCAACTTTGGTTATAGAAGTTTTTTTTTTCAAATTTAGACACTCCTGTTGAATTTGAAAACAAATTATCATGTGTTAGATAATATTTCTATGTCCATCTATGAACCTGAAAAGAGCTTATTTTACAATAGTTCTAAATACGGTTTGAGAATTCAGAGTACGGGTGAAAAGTTGTGGAAATTGAGACAAATTTATACGCTACCTGTCAAAGTCATTCGACCGATATCCGTGCCGACGACGACGGCGCCTTCGTCTTGCTAGATATAATACACACAAAGCAATGATGATCACTGCGATTAAAAATAAAGGAATACCGAGTCCTAGACCCAATATCATACCAAAGTTGTCTGTTGTTGACTTCAATCTGAAACAGTACCAACAACAAATCCTGAATTAACATATGTCAATAATTCCTTTAAATTTGTACCTTATAGGATACACTACTAAATTATCATATATTTAAACAGGAGAATTATTTGCATTCTAAATCAAGCATTAATTTCTGGAATATAACAAGCCATTTTAAATTTTAAGAGAAGCGGTCGCTGTTAATAGGGTCAAGCTGTTTGAAAGTTTTTGTGACTGCTAAACAAAGTCCCAATTAAATTTTGATTGGTAAGAAACATGAAAGAGTAATATTTTGATGGTTTCTTGTGTCTTCTACGTAGTCTTCTTCTTTGTTCTATGCTAGAAAGCGTACTTACGTATATCATAGATAAAGCATATGTGATTGGAATAAATCAAAACTACAGGAGCTCACAGTCAGCAAATAATAGTCTCCTTGATACTTTGGTGGTGAAATATAATGGAAGGAAGACATTGCTCTTTGCAATTTGTTCTTTTGTCAAGGTAAAGAGAAGAAATCAAGCCTGGAAGTAATTAACATATAAACAGCTGTATTATGCCCCTACCTGCATACTGGGAGAGAATCTTCTATAACACACTCTTCATCGCTTTGACATTGACCATTGGCCTCGTTATACGACATACATTTGATATATTTTTCTGAATCTACTTGTGGATTCACTGGAAAAAAACGCAATGCTATTTTTGAAATATCTATATGATAGATGGCTGTTACTACTAAACTGAGGAAAGGCTTTCTTACTTACTTGAACATTCTAATAGAAAACCGAAAGCATGCTTTTTGACTTTAGTTATTTTCTACTAGATGTTTTCAATTCTTATCTGTTTACTTCAACAACTTACTTTATGTGGTAAAAATAATTCAAGAACTTGATATATTACATCATTTGGCATATATATCTTACTATATTCTGAGGTATAAAATGTGTTTATAGGAACTTTTTGTATCAAACATGAGACACTCACCAGTTGTGTTTCCAACTCGTAGCTCTTGAACGGCGGTGTTCTGGTCGAAAATGTTAATGTTGGTCGTTAAGATATCATTAGCAGCCTTAGCGAAATCTTGTTTAGCTGCTTCTGTATCGGCAATGACAACTTTATAACTAATTTCAAGACCATCACTGAAAAACAACAACGGAAATTTGTCATAGGAGACAATTAATTATTTGTCAATATACACAATTAATTATTTACTTACTGAAATTGAA